>VDFB02283917.1:0-289449 GCA_007258455.2 Sequoia sempervirens | reverse complement strand
AAGGTTGTAGAGGAGAGGCCTTACAGATGAAAAGGTTGCTATCAATATATGCTAAGGCCTCGGGACAAGTAGTCAATAAAGAGAAGTCATAGATTCTCTTTTTTCATGTCAAAACAAGATTCCAAAACCAAATACTAAGTTTATTAGGTTTCAAGGAAGGTAGACTTCCATGCACTTACTTAGGGATTCCAGTAGATAAATCCTTGAGATCTACCTCAGCTTGGAAACCAATCGGGGAAAAGATTGATAGGAGAATGAAATCAAAGTGGCTATCATGGGAATGGAGAATTATAATGTTGAAAGCAACTCTATCAACCATTCCCATCTATCTAATGTCCTGTATTTCAATGCCAAGTGGAGTGTACATGGCCCTGATGAAGAAGTTGAGAAAATTCTTTTGGCAAGGCACATACACAAAAAATAAGCTTGCTCTAATTGCATGGGATAAGGTCTACAACCCAATTGAGCAAGGAGGTACAGGTATCAAAAATCAGTTATGGAAAATTAAGGCTCTCGGGGCTAAGCTATTCTGGAAAATACACAAGGAACAACACCTCAAATGGGTTAGGATCATTAGAAGCAAATACCTCACTAACTTAAATAGTGAAGAGGCATTAAGAGTCACAAATTTTCCTAGGGGGGTCCCGTATTTGGAACTTTATTGCTAAATCTAGTGATATTATACTTAATCATATATCATGAAATGCAAAGGATGGGAAGAAAGCACTATTTTGGAATGATTCATGGGGAGGTTACCCTATTATTAGTAATTTGATGGACACAGACAAAATTAGCCAAATTTGTTCAGACAAATGGGGTATTCATGTAAGTGACTACATTATATTATCAGACAATAACCAAGCTTGCAAATGGGAGTGGAAACAATTTGAAGACCTTGACATACCATTGGTGGAGATTAATAACCTTAGACAAGTATTAAATGATAGATTTATTTTGTTTAAGCAGGGAGGCGATGAGATTATCTAGAATGGATCAAAATCAGGCTGGTATAATGTGAGGGATGGTTATAAAATAGCATCTGGGCAGCAAGAAAGAACCAAAACCAGTTACCTATCCAATTATGCTAGAATAGAGTGTGCATGCCAAAGGCTAGCATCTTCACATGGGCGGCATTGCAAGGTAGAATTTTGACAGTAGATTAGTTTAAAAGAATTGGTTATCAGGGCCCTTCAAGATGCTCACTATGTTACAACAGTGAGGAGAATGTCAACCATTTGCTTATAACATGCCCCTTTTCCCTTGAATGTTGGCAGTGGCTTTGTGCTAAATTTGGTTGGATATCAACATTGCCAAATGATATATTCACACTATTCAAATCTTGGCCAATTCTTTTTAAGGACAGCTTGTGGAAATTTTTGGATTATTTCTCCTTCAATTTTGATATGGGAACTATGGAAGGAGAGAAATAGGAGAGAATTTCAAGGGAAATCCATGGAGATTGAAATGCTTATGATTAAGATTGAAGTTGTCATTGTGGAAACAATGAATTCGAGAATTCATGCCCAAAGCAAAAAAATGAAATTTTATACAGGTTGGGATGACAATATGTTCAAGAATTGGTTTGGTCTAAAAACTCCTCAAGTTGTTGGGAAAGGGTGTCAAGTCAGCAAACAAAATAGAGCAAATTGAAAATGGAGACCTCCAAATAGTGGATGGTTCAAATTGGGTTTTGATGGAGCATCCAGAGGGAATCCAGGTCCATCAAGAGTAGGTGGTGTGATTCACTCTTGGCAGGGAAAAACTATTGCAAGATACTCAAAACCATTGGAGATTGATACAAACAACATGGCAGAATTTAAGGCTCTAGTGTTAGGGCTATCCCTTTGCATAGAATTGAACTTAGAAAAGGTAGAAATTGAAGGGGATTCGGCTATTGTGGTAAATGCAATAAGAGCTAAGAAAGTGTTGAGCTAGAAATTACAATCTTTACTAGATTCAGCAATAAATCTTATGGATAAGTTTGAAAATGTAACGATTAACCATATTTATAGAGAAGACAACACAATGGCAGATGCATTGGAAAATATGGGAGCTGATGGAACGACACTTAAATAGATAACTCCATGAGGAGCAAGGCTTTATGTGGATAAGGTTTTTAAGGACATCCGAGAGGAAGAGTAGAGAGACGTTTAGGATTCTAAGAGGAGAGAGTCAAGTAAGAAGGCAGAGAAGGAAACAGTGGCTACTACAAACACCATTTGCAAAGATTCAGGGAGTGCTGAAAGGATGTCACGGAAAGACAGTCAAAGAGTGTTGGAAGGATGTTGCAGAAAGTCAGTCAGAGAGTGCTGGAAAGATGCCATAGAAATAGTTAGATGGTGTTGGAAGGATGTCGTAGAAAGTTAGTCCATCCCTGTTCCAATCAGCTATACTTCCATAGAGTTCATTTGAACTGTTGTTCACTATCAAAGGTGGTCCAAATACTGCACTTGCTTCACCATGAATTGTAATAGTTTCATGATCTGCTTGATTCATACTGGTCTATGGTTGAAGTTGTTGTTTAGTATTTGAACTCCCATTTAGTTCGTTCAATCTATCTACAAAGAGTTGTTTAGCAGGCACATCAGTATTGTTGAAATTGTTTAATACACTATGGGGCTCATATGTGTTGAGAAACTGTTTGAACTAAAGGAAAGGCATAAGTGTATTGAGGAACAACTGTATTATTTATCATGGTTGCTTTAAAAATGCCTTCCTTGTTGTCATCTTGTGGATTCAAATGGTCTATGATCCCTGTATTCAATGTTACTTGATTATTCCCAACATTGTGATGCTTTATTTGATGCATAATGGCTCTAGTTGACAAAGGCAAGGTAGAGATGAGGTTGATGCACCATCATCATAAGAGCAGGTCACCCATTGTGATTCAACATTAACTATACCTGTGTTGTTCCTCCTCTTCTTTACAGGATCCATGCTTGCTTAGCTGATTTTGTGGGCTGAAGATAGTTTGGTCACATTTTCAATAAATTTGAGGCCTGAAGAATTCTTATTTGTGGAGTTACTAAGAGTAGGAGAAACTTATGTCATGATTATGTTTGTTCTATCTTCTGTTGAGGCTTCAAGTCTTGTAAATCCTTATACTTTTAATTTTAATACAATCTTTTCGGCTTCGGCCCCCTATTTATCAAAAAAAATATATCATATGTTATTGTCTTCATAGTTTAAAGATTCATTACCTTTTTACTGTCTATCAAGACCATTTATACCACATGCATTATAAGCAAACATTAAAAATATTCCTTCTTCACTGTCCTAACTACAAAAACTTCTCATTGTCTTGAGGTCTCACATTATGCACTGCTTTTATACTTTCCAATGTTCTTTACCAAATGATACTCTTCAGTATTAACTAATATAATTTTTATGGCTATTATTTTAGTAAATATATATGCATATGAAAAAAGTTAACTTTCTTTTAACTTCCCTATTATAATAATTGTAAGAATCAGGATCAACTGTATATCAAGAAACACAGAAAATATATTGTGAAAGAATTCAACTGAATCTGCCTTTCCCTTAAAAATCTAACTATTAATTACTCAACAAACTTATTTTTAAGTCATAACATCTAACATACACAGAAATGTCACATGAAATAAAAAGTTTACCCATCTATGGCACAGATGCCCTTATTCTGCTTAGAAAGGAGAAACCATACCAAGCCTCTCCACAAAATTCAACCATGTATGCAGAAGCCTTTGTACGCACAGAACTGTTTTAAACATATGAATGAGCTGGAATGGTAGCAGTAGCCTTTGTAGTGGCACAGAATTGTTTCAGCAAGTGTAATAACACCAATATCTTTGACTCGAAACTACACGGTTGAATCCTGATAGCAATATCATAATTTGACACGCTGTGGAAAAATACCTCCTACTTATCAAAAATATGGTGTTTATCAAATGGCAATTTAGTTGAAATTTGTCAGTTTAGGATAAGATATTGACACTTACAATTATCTCTATCAAATCTAAACATATTTTAACTTCAATGTTTTACAATAAGAATGCAGCTCACAAATTACACTGCCATTATGAGAGAGTAGAATGATGATAAGCTTAGCACCCGCACCGTATAGTGAGATGGCTTTGGCAATACACGGGGCTGGAGTGTTACGCACAACGGCTGGCCTCAGATTTACACAGCCTTTCCTTAGCTCTAGCTTTCTTAGTTGAATACAATTGAAAATACTGACTATACATGTCGAGAAATTTTTGAGGCCCCACTCGTCTGGATCTACAGCAACAGTTAGGTTTTATGCCCAGGCCTCTTTTCTCAGCCCACTTGTGCTGCACTGCCAAGTTTAGTTAAAAAATACAGTGTCTGCCAATGGAGACCACGCCAAAACGAAAAAAACAGAATGACTGTTCACAAACTTATTTCCTAATAAGTAATGAGTTTTTGAGTTAGGTTTAATTTTTTTGTCAACTTTTGAATTTAGATGCCAGTTCCTTATAATGTCGGCTTGTAATTAGTCCTGGGCAGAGGCCCTTCCTACCCTTCTCCTGGGTGTTTGTAACAACTATATCTCTATTTATTCTCCGGTAGTTAGTGTAGACAAGCAAATACGATTTCTACTTGTTTGACAGGCTAAATGTCCCATCATAGATATCTTACTTTGCATATCCCAGGCGTGGGAAATGTATTTATGAAACAAAAATCGATTATACTTACCCTGAGAAATTCAGGGCAACTGCCTACAGATGAAAAATATACCTAGCACAATACATTTACAGGGGTTGTTCATCGGTCCCCTGCATTGGAACTCAAAAATAATTATCAAAATAGATTGCCAAGCAAACCATGATGGATTCATAGATTTATAATGGTATGCCCTTTCTACTAGCATAAATTATATTGATGCTATGAGATTGTCATTTTGAATCAGGGTCATCACGTCAAACTATGATACCATAGCTAAACCAGATAAAATAATCATTAAATAGCTAGTAAACTACCATCAATGCCCCTTTCACTGCATCTTTGACTGCTGCTACCAAAGAGGACTCGTACCAAATGTCACAGAATGGTATCAACTAGTTCAACCAACTGAGAGGGATCCCCAATTTCCCCTCAAATTGCAGCCAAAGAGATATATGCAAGTTGTGACCATAGCCTTCGCTTGCAACCAAAATGGTTAGAGAGTTAATGAGGCTAGGAGATAGGTGATGGAAAAACAGGGGTGTAATTATTAGAAAGTTCTTGCAATATGTTAAGGTTGCAGTCTGTTTTAAAAAAAAATCATTGTGGAATTAATAACAGCATTTTCCTCTCTGAATCAAAATTTGAATTATTTTCGAATTTACTCCTTACATTCATGCAGAAACATGGACAGAGAGGGCAAAAATAAGGCTATTGGCATCGATCTCGGGATAACTTACAGCTGTGTGGGAGTGTGGCAGCACGACAGAGTTGAAATTATTGTTAATGACCAAGGAAACAGAACCACTCCCTCCATGGTTGCTTTCACTCCCAATGAAAGACTTGTTGGAGATGCTGCCAAGTTCCAGATTTCAACCAATCCTACCAACACTGTGTTTGGTGCCAAGAGACTCATTGGAAGGAGATATAATGATCCCTCTGTGCAGTCTGACAAACTATTGTGGCCAGTCACTATCGGTCCTGGTAAGAATGACAAGCCTATGGTTGAAGTGGCTTTTAAAGGTGAGAAAAAACATTTTGCAGCTGAGGAAATCTGTCCATGGTGTTGGTGAAAATGAAGATGATAGCCGAACAATACCTCCAGTGTGATGTGAAGAATGCTGTGATTACCGTGCCTGCTTATTTTAATGACCTGCAGAAGCGAGCAACTAAAGATGCTTGTACAATTGCAGGGCTTGATGTCATGCAGATGATCAATGAACCTACGCTGCAGCAATAACTTATGGCTTTAACACATCAGAGAAAGGAAAAAGAAACATTCTAGTTTCTGACCTTGGAGGAGGTACCTTTGATGTATCTATTGTTATAGTTGAAAGAGGTAAGGTTGAAGTAAAAGCTGTTGGAGGAGACATGTATTTGGGCGGCCAGGATTTATAGGATTCTCAATTACTGTGTTCAGCTGTTCAACAAAAAATATAAAACGGATATGAGTACAAGTCCCAAACCTCTTCGGAGACTACTTTCAGAGTGCGAGAGACCAAAAAGAAGTTTGTCTTCCGCAGTAGAGACTGTAATTGACATAGATTGCCTCTACGAAGGGCGAAGTTCGAGGAGCTCAACGCGGACATATTTGAGAAATGCATGCAATTAGTGAAGCAATGCATGGAAGACTCCACGCTGAGCAAACACGAAATCAACGATATTGTATTAGTAGGAGGTTCTTCACGTATACCCAAGGTCCAGGAATTGCTAAGCCAATTTTTTGAGGGCAGGGGGCTCTATAAAAGTGTAAATCCAGACGAGGCAGTTGCTTATGGTGCAGCTTTGCAGGCAGCTGTAATGAATAAGGAAAACATCCACTCAGTGAGTTATGGTGGGCGTCAATCCTTTGAGTCTTGGAATTGAAGTAAGCAGTGGTGTTGTGAAAGAAATAGTTCCCCGCAATACTCCCATTCCTACTCTGAAGGAGAAATATGTCACCACGGTATATGACAATCAGACAAGTGCAAGTTTTCAAATTTGTGAAGGCGAGAGATCTTTGGTTGCACGCAACAATTTGCTAGGTAAATTTGTCCTGAATGGAATTCTACGTATGCGGTGTGGGGTGCCACAGATAAGAGTTTGCTTTCAAGTGGATGTAAAGAGAATTCTTACAGTTTCTGCAGACATATTTCGAAAAGAGGATGAAGAAACGGCAAAGAAGCATTGCAGGGTGACAGAGGCTAAGAGCAGGGGAACGATGTAGACGAGCGTTGCAGATGATATCAGTAGAGCACTAAATACTGTTGAGGAATGGCTGGATGAGAATGATGATGCAACAATTGAGGAATTCCAAGTCAAATTGGACGAATTGTCATTGAAATGTAGGTGTTTAACATAAAAGGAAATACTTAGGTTTGTTGCCTATTAGTTATCTATCTTAGCTTGCATTAATATTACAAATCACAGTTGGATGAATGACACATGAAATGGCCTTTTAAAATGGGTATTATAGAAATTCAATGATTTTAATAAAGTTCAATTTTTATTTTTATTTTTAGTTATTAAGAGAAATGAAAATTATATAAATTTGATGAGTTCTTTTAAGATGTTAAAGAAAATTATTTTTAAGTATTGAAGTAATATTAAAACTTTTTTAAAAACTTTTTTAATTGTTCAAATATTATCAGAGCTGATATAAACATAATGGTTTCCATTGACTAATAATCTATTGATTATGAGAAATACGACTTCCTTTTTTTAAATTTATTACTCCAAGCAAGTTTAGCTCCTATAATTTATGGTATGATTTCAACAAAATGAAAGGTAACTACTTAATATCTTAACTCAATCTAGTTTATAGATAGTTCTCACATAGGACATTACTTCCTCCCTCAAATGACAGGGAAATGCTTGAAATCTATACATCAATCAAATTATGAAGTATTTATATTGAGACAATACTTTATGTGATGTTCTTCATAATCTTCTATTATTATAATTGTAATGACTAGGCTTAGAAAATAATTGATTATACCTCAATTAAAGTTGTTAATGGAGTATCTATTAAGAAAGGGGACATATTATTAAATTCAGATTTAGAGCAATTTTATAATTTTATAGTGATTAGCTAATTTTAGCCCTAAGGCCATAGTTTTACAACTATCATTATATCTCAATGCAAGCCATGGGGCTATATTGTTCATACCCAAATGATGGGTATGTCTTATAAGATGTCCGCGTGAAACCATATGATATTTCTACATTATTGGAACTAAATGATTAGGTAAGGCAATACCATGAAAGATAATATATTATTTCATTAGTAATCAAGATTTCTAGATAAAATTGTGTGCAAATTTTCTTCATCAACGTTTCGGATCATACTCCATGATCGATCGTCAGGGTGATTAGCAGATAGAGAGAGACATGAAGAATAGATAGCAGACTTGGATAGAAATAGGGGAGAGGGTGGTGAGGGAAGGTTGATCTTTTTGGATTGTGGGCCTCACAACTTGTGTGTGGATGGTACTCACAAGTGCATCGTACCCATCCTTATGTAAGAAGTTAATCATCATAATCTCCTTAGTTATGATGTTTACTTGTGACCTCAGATCAACAAGAACACCTGATACAATGTTTTTGTTGATTCACGCAGGGATATAGAGAGGAGATGGTTCCTTATTAAAACCCATCAGCAGGTCCTATGAAGTGAAGGTTATACGAGTACCACTGTCCATAGGTTGCGTAGAGGGGATAGGTTGATGTAGGAAGGAGGCTATTACACACACTAGACGATACTTTCACAGAGTCCCTAAAGGCTAAAAGATAAGACGATGACCCAATTAAGGTTTCGTTATGCAACACCTTCAGAACCTTCCAACTACGCCAGCTAGGGGTCGCAGGTTGGGTTGTAAGGCGATAGCCTCACAAAACTCACACCTACAACACTCCAAGAGTAGAAGGAAAAGAACTGTAAGTATCACAAAACGAAACCAAAATGGTTCACGTCGGGTTCACCAAAAATGTAAGAGAGGGGGACCAACCACATTCAAGGTCCTAGGTCATGGAGGGCCAAGAGCGGAAGGCTACCCTAACTTACCTCAACTTAATGGGATGTGAGGATTATGACATGAGAATGATGAGGACTATAAAGTCCTTGAATCACCCTACAAACCCGAAATATAGGACAGGGCTAGGCGAGCCGGTTTTCAGATTCAACACTATGCCTCAGGAAGCTCTCTACCCGAGGATGAAAGTGTGGTCTCGGGACAACAATGCAGCGCACTGGAATCTCTCAAGTGCGCTGGCATTCGTATGACCAGACTATTGGCATATGGCTTGGGGAGATTGTTTATGGATTCTAGTGTTGTCATTGATGATAACTAAAGTCATTATCTCAGTCTGTAGATCAGGATCTACTTATACCGGCAGAAAAATGTAGAAGACAGTGCGTTACAGACAAAAAGCATAAAGAACAGGGTATCCGGTTAGTTAGTCGATCTATATGCTTCACTGCATCATCATTTTGTGTTGTGAATCTCAAGGAAAGGTTGTTAAGCATGTATGTTACCTTATTGGTAAGTTTTGTGGTGTTGCAACAATCGGTGTACGAGTTAGGAGATTTGTTGAATGATTTTCTTGTTTATTTTCTCATTATGGCCGACTCAATGAATATATCATGTCGGGGATGTATAAGGAGTAGTTTTTTAATTGTTTCCAAGTTTGAGAAAATTGTTTAGGGTCCCAACTATGTATTAGCTAACATTTATGGGTACGCATTAAGTATAACTTGTGATTTGAGCCGACTGTTGGAGAATATTTCATGTTTTATTGAAGCCGACTTAAGTGATTAAAATCTTTGCTAGCGGATATATATGAGATTGGTAATTCATTTTTGGATAGTGGACGAAGTGGTGAGAAGGTGTTAATGTGTGAAAGGTTCATAGCAGTTGTATGAGTGTACATCAAAAGATTTGTTGGGTGAATTTTTGCTTGTGCAATAGAAGTGTTTTTGTGTAGGAGAATAGAGCAGAGTAGACTAGAAGTGTGAGTTGGACAGAAGATTTAGAATATGTTTTATGTGCTTCACCGGAACTAAATGCAGGTATTTTTAGATGCTATATTCTCAGTTCATTTTTGTTGTAATCACAAACATTTTGTAAGGCAATGAGCCTTCTTTATTTTGACCAATGAGTTCTAGCCAGTGTCCCTGAATGCAAGTGCATTCTCTTTTTCATACTTTTAACAGAGTATATATTGTGGATTAATCTCCACCGTGGTTTTTCCCCTAATAGGGTTTCTATGTAAAAATATTGGTGTTATGGTGTCTTGATCATCTTGTTTATGTGCATACACCTTTATTTCTGTTCATGTGTTGTTAATGGTTTAAGATCTAAATTGAAAGTCAAATTTGTTGAACACTAATTCACCCCCACTCTCAGTGTTCCATGAGTCCAACAATTGGTATTAGAGCTCAGTTCCTCTATAGAAGTTTAACAACTTGAGGTAGATCTTGGAATACAATGGACTCTGGTCTTCAACAACAGCTTATGGTGGCACTTGATGATCTTGATCAGTCTAAAGCAGAAGTCATGGAATTAAGAGAAAATATTATGGATGTTGATAAATTCATTCAATCACTAAAGGATAAAATCAATGAGTCAAGAGAAAAGATGAAGGAACTTTGTGATCAGCTGAAGTAGAAAGAAAATAAAAACTTGGAAGATGTTCACCTAAATCAGACTCTAAAAGAGATAACTGAAGAATGTGAAAAACTTGCTAGAAATAATGCTACTTTGAAGCTTGAGATGGAATCTGTGGCAATGAAGCTAACTAAGGAGATTGAAGAAAGGAAGAAAAATGAGGAGAATCTGGCTCAATCCTTAAAAGAAAAATTTAAAGAATGCAACAGAGTAAATAATGGATTTATTAAGCTATAGATTGAATTGCAACAGTCTAGAAACAATGAACAAGAACTTGAAAGATAGATAGTTATTCTCAGTAATGAACTCACTACTGCAAATGAGTACAAGGAGAAGTTTAGGATTGGTTCTTCTAAGCTTGGTGAGCTAACTAAAGGATAGAAGGATGCAAATGATAAGCGAGGTCTTGGGTATGAGAAGGAAGAAAGCTCTGAATCTAAACATAAGGATTCTAGACAAAGAAATCAAATGAACAAAGGAAGAAGGTATCTGATAAGACAACCCAATGCTTAGAAGTTTAATGGTTACTGCTTTACTTGTAATAAATTTGGTCATATGGCTTCTCAATGTATAAGTAAAATAAATTCAAGCAATCTATCATTTCCCGGTCAGTGTTTTAATTGTAAGAAGCTAGGTCATAGGTCTATTGAATGCGGAAGTATGTCTGTCAATTTAAGAAATGTTAAATGCTATACTTGTGGAAGATTTAGGCATGTTGCTAATCAATGCAGATTAGGAGGAAATCAGTGGAATGAGTGGTCTAGATAGATAAATCTAGTGTGTCATAGTTGCAACAGATTTGGTCACATTGCAAGATTCTGCAGGTACTGGAACATGGATAGAAGAGGTCTAGTATATATCAAGAAATAAATTCATAGAAAAATGACAAGGAAAATGAAAAGTGATTGTGGAAGAAATAAGAGATCAAATGAAGAAAACATGGGTAAGGAAGAGTGGATTTGATGAAGGAAATAAGCCCGTATCGGAAGCTACCTCTGGAAATCCCTTTGGTAATTCGTTCGGAAATTGAGCTCAAGCCATTGGCCTAGTGGGAGTGTTTCAAGGAAGATCCTTTGGCCCCCTACCGGTAGCTGGCACTGAAATGCAGAAAATTGTCAGTATCTATGATAAAAGTTTGAAAAGGTATCAATGATCATTTATGTAGGAACATGTGAAGTAGAAGGTTCGCAGACAAATTTTTCTTTTGTTGTCTAAGAAAACAAAGTTACCGGAACTCCTAGGGAAAAGTATTTAGTGCAACTAAAAAGGTTAGGTGTGTGAAGTCAAAAAAGGGTATATGGAACCCTTATTTGTCACCCTGGATTGTAGAAGAACAGAAGGATAGCCTCTACAACAGAATCTCAAAGGAGTACAACAAATTCGGCGGCGAATTCTTCAGGTACTTCAGTTGCTCGTAGAATTTTGAAACTTTGTGCTTGGTAAAAAACTTGTTCGATACAGAAAGTAAAATGAAGGAAATCAAAGGAACAGTGACTTTGGATGAATATAGTAGTAGGAAGATCAGGGATATAAGAAATTTGTTACCAGCTAGTGAATTGAAGTGGCTTGAAGGTGTGAAACACAAGAATTTGGACATCTGGAATGAGTTTCCCTATTTCGTCAACGTGGAATTGGTCAAGTTTATCTTGAATAGATTGGATGATGATATCCTTAATCTAGAAAAACCCTATCAAATTTCAAGAGAGGTGATCAGGAATTTAATAGGATTATGCCAAACTAGACACTGAAATAATTTTTTTTAACTAAATCTTCACTTTCGAGCACCTATAGCGGCTAAAACGTTAGGAATTTGAAGATGATGCAAACTAGAGTTTCGTGACATTTTGTCTGCAAATTCTAAATATATTTTTTTCAATTTTTTTGGAATCAGATTGCACTTCTTTTTCCATCTCCCTCGAAAACTAGTTTTTTTTAGAAAACAACTTTTTTAAAAAGTGACGCTCACCGTATATCACATAATTTTTTTTCCATGAAGGATAAAATTCTAATTTTTCAAATTTAGATTTGTAACTTGATATCTAGTGCTTCCAATTGGTTAGATAGTTTTATTGAATATTTTTTTTTTAATCAAGTTTTGAAGTCAAACCATTACAATTTAGACATAGCGCGGATCAGATAACACAACTTTTCTATATATGCATCAAATTCAATTTTTTTCTTGGATCAAGGACTTCAATATCTAGTGTACTCATATTTTTCAAAAAAATAAATTGATAATCTGCTATTTTCCAATACAAAGATCGAGAGCTTAATTTTGTGAAAACCCTACGTTTAATCAAACTAAAAAATACATAATAAAAAAAATATTAAAAATTATATTTGTTGGATAGCTTGTTCTAAGGACTACCTGATTTGGGTCTGTAAAGTCTCTACCATTTTCATCTTCAACCCGAGCTCGAACCTAATTTTTATTTTTTATTTGCGAACAAGGTCAAAAATCAAGGAAAGGGGGGGTTCCCGAACTAGGGGGTTCGAGCAAATCGGGGTTCATTTGAACCCCCTTCCATAAAGGGGTTTCCATTTTTTTTTTTGGCCGATTGGTCCGTACATGCATTTAATGGGTTTGTTTGAACCCTGGTTCGAGTGAACCATCTTTCGGTTCATTCGAACCAACTAATTTATTCGAACCCCCAAAATGAATTTGTTTGGCATGGGGTCATTTTTTACAAGTTTTCCTTCCTCATTCAAATTGTAAACCACTTTTGTGGGTTTACCCTTTTAGTATGGAACCAACACTTGATGGAAAATTGTTATCATACTATTGGACTAAGTTAATAGTTAATGCTTAATTAATAGTCCTAATTTAGAGGTGGGATCAGAGATCTCAAGAAGAGGAGAGAATGAAATCCCTCTTATAGTCTAGTGTGTGAACTATGAAGGCTTTGATTTCCCAAAGTGGATACATAGGTAGGGTCATCATGAAAGAACCCTTGAGGTTTATGTATGGATCTAGGGATGACCCTAACTATGGGAAAATAACACTTTAAATTGTAAGCATATAAATGGTGATGTTGAGTTGTCTCCACCATGATGAATTGAGAAGTTTTGAAATTAAAACTTCTAATTTAGATGTAAGATGCTTGGTTGGTTAAGTTGGTAGTTTTTGTGAATTGAATTAAAAAAAATGTAGTGGTCGAGGGGCAGATTTTACACGAACATAGGTTTTTGGCCAAACATAAAGGTTTTTTTCCACAAACATTGAAAATAGAAAGATAAGAAAAATAATAATTTTTTTGCACACTACTTATTTCTATTCTTATTTCAATAAATAATAATAATTTAGATATATATACAAAAAAAATTACTGATTATAAAATAAGACTATGTATAAATTATAATTAATCTTGCATAAAAAAATTATAATAAATAAATATGTAATAAAAAATTATAGAAGAAATGTGCAAACTAGATAGTGGTGTTACTAATCTATGTGTAATAATTTGTAATTTTATCCTTTTTGTAAAAAATATCAAGCATATGGAATAAATGTCACTATTAAAAATACTCTTAAGTATAAAAAAATAAGCTAAAAAAGTTACATAAAAAATTTACATTTTTAAAAAAATAAATTAAAATGCATTTAGAATGTACACACAAAATCTCAAAGATCACTAGTTCACATCATCTTCAAATTCATGATTGTTTAGTTTCTATGGGTGACATAAAATGATTTTTTTGTTTTAAATTTTAATTTCCCACTTTGGCCAAAATGTGGGATCACCCCATTCAATGAGTATGATGATCTAATAAGACTCATGCAAAGAGAATATATGTACACATTAGGTACCAAAACCCAAGAATCCATCAGAGAAGGCTACTATAAATAAGATTTAGATAGTCATCATGACAATTTTTGAATCCACAAGGATGTTGAGAAGTTCAAAACCATTCAAATGGGGATCCTCAATGACAATCATCTAATCTCAACTTATTGACATGATGCCCCTTCACTATCATTCATAAACCCATCATAGGCATTTGATAGTAGAAGTGACATATCTCTTGATTTGGTTTATTTAAAATGTTTGATTCCTGATTAATTTAATTTAATTAAATGTTATCCCTTTCATTCTCTTCACATGTAAATATACTAATTAAAAACTATGAATAGGGTTCCACTCTACTCCTATCTCTAGAGTTCATCCTAACATAAAAAATTCCAAAATGATCAAAAGGTTGTGATATGGAAAACAAGGCCAAAAACCATGACACCCACATCCAAAAGATGGGATATCACGTTTTCACATTGAGACATTTTCTACAAAATAGAAAGGTTTCACATGTCCTAAAATCTAAATTTCATATTTTCATAATTTCAAGAATAAATCAAATTTCTCAATCACTATTAATGAAAGCTTCAAATTTTCTCAAATTTTAAAATAAAAAATTTGTAGAAAAAAATACCCTCATGAGAATATGTAGCACAACATCACACCTTTCACATCACGCAAATTTTTCAAGAAATTTTCCAAAGTTATAATGTTATTTTTATACTTTTCATAAATTGAAAACATACAAAATAAGAAAATATAAAACTAGCTAATCTATGGATTGTTTCTATGTCAAGGATGTGAGTTGAAAACCATATGCAACCACCTAGTATGGACAAGGTCAAAACAAAAACATAATTGACCATTTGCACAAAATTTAAAACAAGATATTTTTGGTATATTGAAAAAACCCTTATGCACAAAGGAAAAACTCTTTCTTGAGCACCACACAAGAAACCTTTCCAACTCTTCCAAGATTCAATACCACTTTTAAATCTTTTATAAATCCTTATTCTTGCATGAAATAACTTGCGCATCCTTCTACCTGCTCCCCCTGAGAGGTAGCCTTCATCAATTCAGGGATTAAGATATGTCTTGAATTGCTCCCCTAGACAAATGCATCTTCTATGCATCTTGTTAGAAGGAGGGGCAACAACCCAAACTTATGTTTGAGATACTCAAATGTATCCTTTGAAAGTGCCTTAGTAAATATATCTACAACCTATTCCTTTGTGGGAACATAATCCAATCTTACTTCTTGCTCTATAACTTTCTCCCTTAAGAAGTGATACCTAATAGATATATGCTTGGTTCTAGAATGCATCACTAGATTCTTTCAAATATTGATGGTGCTTATATTATCACACAAAATAGGAATTGATTCATCATACATCACCTTGATATCCTTCAATGTTTGCTTCATCCACAACACTTGGGTGCAACAAGATGTTGCAACTATATACTCTACTTCTGTTGTTGATAAGGACACTGAGTCATACTTCTTACTAGACCAAGAGACCAATATATCTCCCAAAAATAAATCTCCACCACTGGTTCTTCTTCTATGATCAACACACCCATCCCAATCAATATCATTATATGCACATAGAGAAAATTCATTATCTTTTTATACCATAGTCCAAAATTTGGAGTGCTCTTCAAATATCTGAAAATCCTTTTGATAGCCTTTACATGATTTTCTTTTGGGTTAGCTTGAAAACTTGCAACCAAGCAAACAACTTGCATAATATCAATCCTTGATACTGTTAAGTATAATTGGCCCCCAATTGTAGACCTATAAAGAGTTTGATTGGCCTCATGTGACTCATCATCTTTGCTCAAATGTCAACTTGTTACCATGGGAGTGTTCAAAATGGAGGTAATTACGTAGCTTAATACTTTATAAAACTATTGTAGCTATAAATCTAATTAAGTATTCTTTGTTACAATTTCTTTGTGGTTGATTATCTATTTAGATTCGTTTTACCATTTGTAGAAATAGATAAAAGATTGTAGATGAATAAGACCAGAAGATAGAAGTTACACAACATATACTGTGGAGAAACCCTTTTGGGAAAAAACTCCACCAAGAATCAATAGTGCTTGTATCATTTAACCTTAGAACAAGATTACAATAATTATTTATCATTCCTTCCTTGAGATGCTTCTTTTTCCTTCAACAATTCTTCTTCACAACCTGCAATAAAATCTAATAAACTCTCTTCAACTTGCTGCAATATATAGACAATAATGAACAATTACAAAGCATAATGCTTATCTCACAAAACCCACACCTATTCTTTGCAAGTAGAGTTCTTCTGTGAAAAACAATGTCAAAACGAGTCCATCAATTTGGGCATCCAAAACTGAATTCTTAACTCAACGTTGATTCCGAAGATATCTTCTAAGCTTATCCTCAAAGTCGGTGCCCAAGAATGGGCCCACTTAACTCGGCCTTATAAAATATCTTATCATGCAAAAGTTTCAACTTCAAGATGCCAACTTGGGTGCCCAAGGTGGGTCCAAGTCAATCTCTATTAACTGAAACATATCTCTCCACTGTTCATGCAAATATCATGCATGATTGATCATCCCCTATTAATTGAAAGTAGTCACCTGTTATCTATCATGCAACTCAAGTCATTAGTCATGCATTCCAAGTCAGCTGAAGTCAACTAGCATTCAACTAAAACTAAATACATGTAATTGAAGATAATTGAACCATAACTAAACTGAGCTAAACTGAACTAGACTAAACTAAACTAAACTGATACTGAACTAAACTAAACTAAACTAAACTAAACTAAACTGAATTGAACTGAACCGAACTAATCTGAACTGAATTGAACTGAACTGAATGCATGTAAACATCAATCCCTAACTTCTAGGATCTTTACATGCATTACAAAAGTGTTATCTTTTTCTCCAAATAGTTAACTTAACTCAAGGTGGGTTCCACCTTCCATGTGGGTGCCCCATGTGCTCCTATTATTTAGGAACTCATCTTGGATTCCTTCACATGTTCCTATCATTTAGAATTAACTATAAATGTCAATTAATTTTATTATTTCATTCAAAATTAATCTCTTTCTAATCCTAGTGTTGGGGAACACTTTCTAAGGACTTAGGAGATACATGAAATAATGTTTAGGATTGCAATTAAATGGCATCCTATTCCCAATAGGGAGTACTCATTGGTTTGAAAAATTCCATACCAAACTTCTTCAACATCTCCTTGACATACTTTGCTTGAGAGATAAAGATACCATTATCTGATTGTGCAATTTGGAGTCCAAGAAAGAATGATAACTCACCTAACATAGACATTTCAAATTCTTTTTGTGTCACTTCAGAAAGCTTCTTACACATTTCATCATTCCCACCACAGATTATATCATCAACATACACAACAAAAATACTTTTTGTGTCTCTTTAGAAAGCTTCTTACACATTTCGTCCTCCACATTCTCCCAATACTGCTCCCAAAACAATATCCACACAGGTCTCTTCACAACCCAACCCATCTTTCCTGTTGCAATCACTCACTCTGAAAACACATTATGTCACAGTTGTAAGCTCTCTCTCTTGTTGCTTAGGATTCCTCACACACCTGCAACAGCTCTCACGAGCTTCTTCTCAACCACTTCACACACCAATTGAAATTTTACATACAAAATTTTATTACATTTGTTATCCTCTTCATTCCAGACACACAGTCACATTTTATTCTACAAAACTCACTATAACCCACGACCTTTTACTTTACTCTTAGGGTATGTGCAGGATCATGATGAGCCAAAAAGGGGCAATATGATGGGTATGTGTAGGGTATGTGGCTGACGACATTTTTTTACCCAAAATTGATGAAATGAAAAGGCTTTTTAAAGAAGATTCTCAAATTTCCACCAATATAAATTATGCTTTACTTTGAATTTAATAAATAATTATTATTCATTTTCTATTTGAATTACGACTAAAGTCCTAATTGATAGGTTGATTGAAAAACATTTATAGATTTCAAACAGTATCAATTTTTTTAAATTTGAAACATGTGTCACATTCTATGTTTCACATACTATAGGATTAAAAAAAATTAATTTCATGAAGTTTTGACCAAGTTAAGGTGGTCGACATATGAGTTTTATATTTTTTAAAAGTTGTAATAAAAAGTCATAATTAATTATTTACTTGGAAAAAATTACAAAAAATATGCATCACATCGGGACATGAGTCTTATACTTGTATGTAAAATCTTAAAGAAATATTATCATTTTATTGTGGTTAAGGTGGTCTATAGACACCTACTTCTTATTTTTCCCAATTTAAGTACTCCGATTGAAATTTCAAAATTTCACCAAATAGATTTTAAAATAAACCTAGTAGTTTAAAAACTACATTCAATTTGCTACAAATTCTATTCTTACATATTTAAAAAAAAATATAGATAACTTATTCAAATTTTTATGTCAAGTTGCCTAACTCGATTTTTTAATTTTGCCACTTAAGGGCCCATTTTTTCCATGATGATCCTGCACATACCCCTTACCTTCTTATATTTTTCTACTCCAGTAACTTCTACACAACCACTTCACTTCTTTTTCTCCACTCTAATTTCTCCTTCTATGGCGTGTCCCTCTTCCTTCTCAAGCTCACACTCTCATTAAACATACTTTGTACTTGATTTAGCAGCCCCATCTTACTATCTGAAGCTTTTAACAAGCAGTCTCTAAGTCTTTAATCTACATTGAATTTTGTATGAATAACACACGATCTTTTCCCTGCCTTCCAACGCAGCTCCCAATTCTCTTTTTGCACTGCCCTCTTGTCTCTCCCTTCTTTTTGTGTTTTTAAATCTGCACCATCAAAAATAAAAGAGACCAAAATTCTTTCGTTGTCTTTACACTTTCCCATTGAGTTTTCCAACATCCCTTCATTTTCAAATTCTTCCTCCCTCTCAATGTTCTTTGCTTTTCTTTCAACATCTTTCATTGGCTTTTGGGAAACTGAAAAAGGCACAATTAAAGTTTAATTTCCAAATTTAATTTGAGTTCAAGGTTATTCAAGGTTATTCAAGGCCTATGCTTCCATATTTGACTGTACATGTCGATTCAGGCAGTTGCAATTACAACATTTGACAAAATTCTCGTCAGCCAATCCATGTTGGTTCATATGGAGGCAATCGATCAATCATGTTCCTAGACTATGCATCCACATTTTACAAACCATGAGAATGCTAGCAACAAATAGTGGAGATTGACAGTTTATTAATGGATGCTCTTGCATCACTCAAGATAGCATTCTTTTCTTTAGCATTGTTCTCATGAGCCTTATTTATATTAGCATCAGTAATAGGATGAGCAAGTTCAATATATCATACTTTGTAGCTCTCCAAACATCATACCCTAACAAAGTAAGGTAGGAATCCATCCTCACACTCTAGAAAGTGTAGTTCTTCCATCAAAAAATGGTGCTTTAGAAGAGGACTCCTTTTGAGCCATGTTCTTTAAATCAAGATCTATCTTCAATTGTTAGGATACATCGAGGAACTTAGCTCTAATACCAATTGTTAGAATGCACATATGCACTAAGAGAGGGGGGTAAATCAATATCTCTCTCAAATTAATTCAATTCAAATTTAACAATCAAAACTTATTATTTCCTTAACCAGATAAAGAATTCAAAAGCACAAGCACATAACCATAACACTAAATTTATGTGGAAAACCTTACAAGGGGAAAACCATGGTGATAAACTTTCTTGGAGCTACTGTCCAAATCTAGACTCACAAAAATGAAACAACATTTACAACACAATTTTATGGATTCAACCAAAAGGAAGTTTATAACTCCCTACTAGATACAATACTTACAGAAAGAGGTTGCAACTTCAGCATACAACACTTGATGAACTCAAATGATCAACTGCCACTGCAACACCTTTGTTGCCTCCAACTCATTTCCTTTAGCACTCACTCATACACTTATGCTTTCATCTCACTTCCTTCTACACTTCACTTGTACACTTCTACTTTTGGCTCATTTCCTTTAACACTTTACTTGCACACTTCATCCTTCAGCTCACCACCTTTAACACACTTCAAATACTCCTTATATTTGCACACGTTCTTCTACCTTTAGCTCACCGCTTTCAACATATACATCACTTTTAACACATTGAACACTCAACACACTATACACGAACAACTTGATCAAATGATTCATATTCCATTTATATCTTTTATAAGCTTTAAAAAAATTCTCCTTGTTGGCCAAACTAAAATGTGTAAACATGAAATGTGCAATGGCCATAATGAGCCAGCTCCAAGTCATCCATGGGAAAGGGAAATTGAATGTGGTCAAAGCCAGGAGACAAGAAGGACCTATTTTACATTAGCACATGATCCCATGCTAGTGCACACAACAAAAACTTGGTGCAAAAACCTCAATATACCAAGTCATCCCAACAAACACTTAAACCTTCAAATATTAACTTCAAACCACAAGCAGTCCCAAAGAGACCAGCTAACATCATGTCAATCTCATTACAAGAATTAAATGATATTCAAAAGCATTTTCATTCCCTCCTTTTACAACTTCACACAACATTAAGCTAACATAGGCAAACAAACACTGAACTAGTATCTCAGATTACACACCCAGATAACATAGTCTTAATATAGAACATTGAAAAATTTACTTGCAATACACCTCAACATATGAAACTTGAAGGGAGAAAATAGATAGACATTTTGAACTCATCCTTCAAACTGTAAGACCACAACATCAACTGTGGAGAAATGCGAAGTATTTATCTAAACCTTCCTAACTGTGACAGGGAAAAAGTACAAAGTTGTGTCACACTTTCGACCAACTTATCAACACAAGTGAATTTTAGTATTTATAACTAAAAATCAATTTTGGTCAACATATGATCTAGTAAGATTCATTCTAGATAAGTTAAATATATCCACAACTTTTCCAACTAAAATTGTTGGCTAAATGCATATGTAGCGCCACTTTGAGGCCAATTTTCTAAAAAAATGAGATTATTTGAAAAATTTAATGTTTTAACAATGCCTACTCATATAAATAACATTTTTTTTAAATGTAAAAATACCCTTTTGTAGATCCATAAGTGTAGTTTTCAAATATATTTTTATTTTAATAGTTCAACTATTATTTATATTTTATTTTTTATTTTTTACTAAAAGTAGGTTATCAACACAAAAATATTAGGTTGATTACCATGTCAAGAAAAATACTAAAACTTTAAAAAATTATATATATGATGCCCTAGATAAAAGAATCTAGATTAAGATAGTATAATTTATTTTTTATTTTAGATAAATATTTAATATAAAAGTTGATGTCAAGTGGAAATAGCCATGTTTTAATACACACACATTTAAATATCTATTTAAAAATATACATTTTTTAAAGTTGCAAAAAAATATATCCATGCCCTGAAGTTTTAAATTATAAATATACACAAAAAAATTGAAGGCAAAAAAATAAAATTTACTATATAAAGTTTGGCATCTCATGTAACATCATTTTATCGGCAACAAAATTATAGTGTTAATACATAAAAAAACTATATTCAAATAATTTTTTAATTTTGTCAAAAATAACAAACATAAAATATACTAAAAAATAAACATTTTATTAGTTATATCATTTCAAAATTCAAAACATATATACCACTTTCTAGTGATTCAAGTTTAAAATTTAGATCAATGTTCGTTGATTCCTTTATAAAAGTGTGACACGACTTTGTACTTTTACCTGACAATATAGTCTTCACACTGCAAGTTTTGAAAACCTCTGTGGTAACTTGTATGTTCTAAAAATAGGAACATACATAATATACATTTGCATTTGATAAATTTCCAAACTACAAGGCAATATATTCAAATGCATAGGAATGCAATGCATTATCCAAAGGATCTTTAGTACAACTCTCTTATTCACTGACTGCAAAAATATATTTTATACATTTGACATCAACAAATAATGAATACAACATTCACAACATCATTCACCTATTCATGAACAACTAGAAATATAGGACAACTATTATAGTAGGCTCATGACATCCATCATCGTACATAAAACTTTTGATTAACATACTAATTGTAGCATATGCAACCATCTAAACACTACCTCTACTGATGTTAATGCCAATACCCACAACAATCTTTATTCTATTGACATCAATGACAACACCTGCAACAACCTTGCAACAAAGGATTTGAAAGTTCTAAGAATTTATAGGTATGAGAAGGTTTCAAAAGGATTAAGTTATAGAAATTTGAGACCTGTAAAATCCTTAATTTTTTATATGGGATTAAATTGTTTAGATTACAATTTGCTTATGAGGACATGATTTGAGGGATAAAACTATATGTAAAAATGAGATCTAGATATTTAGGGACCATGGAAAACAATTTTTTTAAGGAATATAGTGTGGACCAAGGGTAAGGTACAAAACTAGTAGAAAGGAATGATTAGTTAACTTAGTCAAATAAAATTTAGCCAAGACATATAATCATAGATTTAGCTCAATAATATTTAGGGTTTAGGGTTTCAAGGGTAAATAGGGTTAGGATTTAGGGTTTCTAGGGTAAATAGGGTTTAAGGTATTAGACTTCAATTGAAAATAATTTGATCGTATTGATCCTAATCTTATCTAGAAGATTATTTAATTGAAAAAACACATAATTTATAAAATACATACCTTCTCTTTAATCTTAATATCTATGCATCCTTTCTTCACGTAATTTTTGTTCCTTTTCTATTGAATATGACCGTGTAGTCTTATTTTTATTTTTCCTTTTATTTCCCATCTCCTTCTTTACAAAATGTGATCTCAATAATTCATTTGCACTTTTTTTGTTATATAATGTTTCCCAAAATTAGAAATATATATTTTTTCAATTCTATGTTCCAAATGTAAAACACTTGCAAAAATACAAAAATGTTTTTTCTTAGTTTTTTTATATCAAAAACACAAAAATTGACCTTATATATATGCAATTTGAATAACATTTAATTGCAAAAATTTGGCTAAAAATCACCTTCATTTGAAGGTGGCTAGTACCAAATAATCAATATTATTTTATTAGAGAACCTTCATGTAATGATCCTTTGTCACAAATGATTAATATTATTTTGGCTACCCCAAAATATCTTTGTTTGAAGGTAGCTTTGAATGAAGGAATTATATTCAACCAAAGGTGCCTTCATTTGAAGGAACTTGGCTAGACACTTTCAGTTTTTGCTTCAAAATTTCTAGTTTGAAACCTTAGGTTGGACCTTCAAATTTAATTAACTTGACAAGATAATTTACAAGATCGTATTCCTCAAAACGAGCTTTCGAACAAGTATAATTTTAATATATTTTCATTTTATTACATATTTATTTTCTAATTTTTACTAGATATAGGTTTTTCACCAAGCATCAAGTTCTTTGTTTTATACATGTGAAAAAATAGTAAAATACTAAAAAAATTTAAAAAAATATTTGTGCACTAGGTATTGATATCCTTGTTTCAAAAAAAAATTGAATGATGATATATACAAAACAAGTTATGCGTTACAATGTACACCTATGTCCAAATTATAATTACCCTGACTTCAAAAATTAATTAAAAATATGTAACAAAAAAATATGAAAAATATCCATGCACTAGATATTGATGCTACAAATCTATATTTTAAAAATTAGAATTTTATCCTTTCTACAAAAAAAAGTTATGCATTACAACATAAACATTACTTTTAAAAATGTTGTTTACTATAAAAAACAAGTTGTTAAAACTACATAAAAAATTCATAATTTATTTTTAAAATATTAAAAAATATATTTAGAATCTACATACAAATCATCACAAATCATTAGTTCACATCATCTTCAAATTCTCAAGGATTTAGCTGCTATAGATCTCAAAAGGCAAAGATTTAATTAAAAATGTTGACTTCAATATCCTACTTTGACCAAAAAGTGGGACTCATTATTGTGGGATTACCCCTACACACATTATTTTAGGAGCATTTGCACAATTGAGGCTTGTTGCCTTTGATCTTTTACCTAGGTTTTCAAGGGGTCGACTTAGGAGAATATGTTCCCTTAGAATATATCAACAATCATTCAAAACTATTTCAAAATATTATTAATCTGAATTAGTAGAAAGGAAAAAAAAGCATGATCAATTCAAGCACAATATGAATTAGGATTGTACACTACTCAAGATCATTTCCAAGGGTACAAGATATTGTTGTAGGCACAAAATTGACACTAATCTATAGATTTGACCCCTCATTTATAGATAGATAATTTAGATCCCATGACAAAACATAGATAAAGATCACGCTTTTCCAAATTTGAAACATTCAAAATTGAACACATCATCAAACTTTTATTTATTCTCAAATCCAAAACTAAATATTTATCACATTTATTTTATGTACTTTTAACATTTATAATTTTAAAATATACATATCTTCAATTTTATTATATTAATCTATTATTTATACCTATATTTTTACATCTTATTGAATTAACCTAAATTAAGTATATACTTTTATATAAAAAAAAATAAAAAAAAATCCTTACACATAAATGTTTTCTTACAAAATTAAATTTAAATAAATCCTTACATACTAAAAATATTAAAAAGAAATTATTATCTATTAATTCCAATTCCTTATTTATATCAATCACTATAATATTCCCATAATAACAAAGAACAAAAAGAGACCATAAAACCAAAAAGAAAAGTAAAGTATAGGCCTTCTTTATCCAAAAAAGAAAAGAAAAGAAAGAAATAAAGAAACAAAAAAGAAACCATAAAGGAATACCTTCGTTCTTAAGGCTGCATTCGGCTTCTTAGTCTGAACTTGGCTCATCATTTTTTATTGGTGAGGAAAGCCTCTCACAGAGAATTCTGACAGAGTCTCACTTGTAAAGGTAATCTTTCTTTTCTCTCTCATTTACTTTTCATTCATTTACTTTTCATGTTAATTTTTTCAGGAATGAAAAGAGTAAGTAGGTAGCATTTCAGTTGCAGTTCGGAAAATCTGAATGCCTCTAAATCTACAGTTATGGTTTTTGAATCCTTAGCAAGCTGTGTATGCTACAAATTCATATATTTGTTTCAACATGTGTTTGTTTAACTTTTTTTAGGTCACAAATACATGGATTTTCTTATTTTGTTTTGTTTGTGGATCTCATAAATTTGTTCTCAATAATGTTTGTTTTATCGACTGTAATTTTTTATTTTGCAGTTATCTCTGTTGATTTTATCTTTTCGTGTCATTTTTATTTCTCAAAACTCTTCAAAATGTGAATCTTATTGAAAGGCTATTGTTTCATTGAGCATTTATGATTGTATAGTTGAAAGACAACTTTTAGTTTAGATATATGCTTCTTTATAATTTTGCAATCTATTACATAAAGACAGACATGTCAATATCTATGTAACTCAATTGTTTTCATTTAAAAGAAGAATAAATGTGCCTTGAATGAGTATTCTCTCCAAAATCTATTTTAATGTATTGCTTCACAATTTTGAGGATAAGATCAATTTTTAAAATAAGCTTGCATGGCAGATCTTATCTTTTGTGTGTTTTACCCCCAAGTCTTGAAAAGTAAAAAGTAAAATTCGACAACTCTGTCCTCTTTCCACAATGTATTATATTGTAGAAAGCAAGATTAAATGCACATAAATAGAATAAAAATTTACATTTACAATAATATAAAAGAAACATAAAAATTATATTATGCAGGAATTTAATTGATTACATTATTCATTGACTTTAATGAAAGGTCTTCGTCCTTTTAATTTCTACAATCACTTTTTCTTTAAGAATTAAACTATTTACTTTCCAACACATTGCTAACATTAACAAACTTTACTTTTGGATCATTACATCAAACAAACCTCTATTTGATCTAAACAAGAAACAAACATTTATAACATTGAATCAAATAACAACAAATCCAAGATGATTTGGAGCATCCATCAATCTGATTCAGCTTTCTGCTCTGTAAACTCGATCTCATCTCCTGGTACTAATAAGCCAATCTTGACATTTGTTTGCATCCTCTTAATTCCTAACCTTTTGCTTCACATTCCTACAAAAACATCTGTCGGTCTTATACATCTAATGTCATATACTATTGCCTTTGTAATTTTGTCTTTATAATTTAAAGATCCATTACCTCTTCCTAAAGCTATTTGACACAGTCATCTTAAAATTTATTATCTATCAACATGTTTATGACCATTTATACCACAGACAATATAAAAAAATATTAAAAATGTTCCTTCACTGTCCTAACTACAAAAACTTCTCATCATCTTGAAGTCTCATATTTATGCATGGATTTTATACTTTCCAGTATTCTCTGTCAAATATATTTTAATAAATATATATATTGTGAAAGAATTCAATTGTATCATTGATTATATTATTCACTTACCTTTATAAAATGCCTTCACTCTTTCAACTTCCACAACAGCCTCTCCCTTAAAAATCTAACTATTAATACTCGACGCATTACTAACAGTAACAACCAAACTTTTAACTCATAACATCTAACATACACAAAACATAACTTAACTGAAATTAGATTACCCATAGAATTCATAAGTTTACCCATCTATGGCACAGATGCCCTTACTCTGCTTGAAAAGGAGAAACCATACCAAGCCTCTCCACAAAATTCAAGCATGTCATATGAATGAGCTGAGATGGTAGCAGAAGCCCTTGTAGTGGCAGAGAATTGTTTCAGCAAGTATAATAATACCAGAATCTTTTTCCAGAACGAAAAATATGGTGTCTATCAAATGGCAATTTATTTGATATTTGTCAGCTTAGGATAAGATATTGATACTTACAACTATTTCTATCAAATCTAAACATATTTTTACTTCAATGTTTTACAATAAGAATACAGGTCTCAAATTACACTGCCATTATAAGAGAATAAAAAACATGGTAGACTTAGCACCTGCACCGTACAGTGAGATGGCTTTGGCAATAGATGAGGCAGGGGCGTTACACACAATGGCTAGCCTCAGATTTGCACAGCCTCACTCGTCTGGATCTACATCAACGGTTCAATTTTATACCCATGGCTCTTTTCTCGGCCCACTTGTGCTACACTGCCAAGCTTAGTTGAAATTAATAAAAAAGCACAGTGTCTGCCAAAGCGGACCACACCAAAACGAAAAAACAGAATGATTGTTCAGAAATTTATTTCCTACTGAGTAATGAGTTTTTGAGTTGTAGCTTTAAATTTTCGTCAATTCTTAGACTTTAGATTCCAGTTCCTTATTATGTGGGCTGGTAATTAGTCCTGGGCAGTTCCTTGGTGAAATTAAGTGTTTGTAACAACGATATCTTTATTTATTCTCTATTTGATAGGGTGCTTTGACTGGAATATAGTAGATTAGTTATATATTTGAAGACCTAGAAAACCGTTTTGTATATTTGAAATGAAATAATCTTGGGCGGTCATGGTCACAGGAATAACCTTTCACCAAACAAATGTTGGCCAATTGATTTGTTGCTTATGTTTTATGATCTGTGAACGACATTCTTTGGGGTCTGAATGCAGCAACTGCTACTCTGTATCGAATCAGTAATTTTTTTTTTTGTCTCAATGGATAAAATTTTCAAGGATATAACTTAGGATTTTTGCTCTGTACTGAACCGTCTTGTTAGTTTTGAGGGAGAGGAAGAAGAGGGGCCATATGCTTCTTTCAGAATGAGTTAAGAGGTCTGGGTTATAAACTTAGTAATACGCAAGGCAAGGTTGATCCTTGGAAAGCCTACCCTCTACTAGGTATGCAAAATTCTTTTCAGTCGAGTTGTTGTCGTTGCTGATTTTCATTTAGAACCCTGACTGGGTGTTCATTCTTCTGGTTGTGTAATTGATGTGTCTAGTAGACTTTGCCACGTGTTGTTCTTTTGTGGGACATTTTGTCTCTTTCTCATACCCCTTCGCTGAATCCTATACGATTGATAGAAATTCTCAGATGGTCTTATGTCAACTGATTTGAATCTGTTCATCTGCTAACAACCAGAATCTCACAGCTTGAATTAGAAATGAGTGTGCTATGACAGGCAAAAAAGTGTGGAGAGTCTTGCAAACAAGTTCCCTTTTAAATATGAAGCCTATAAATACACATCCATTCTGATTTCTACACATTATTTCAGAACTTTTTCTGAAACAAGTTGTAGGGACATGCATGGGCAAGA
The DNA here is from genome assembly GCA_007258455.2 of Sequoia sempervirens. Lineage (NCBI taxonomy): Eukaryota > Viridiplantae > Streptophyta > Pinopsida > Cupressales > Cupressaceae > Sequoia > Sequoia sempervirens. Next base: position 261,081 of record VDFB02283917.1, on the reverse strand, counting down.
AACTAAGCATGTTTTTATTTGGTAACTTTGTACAGCAACTTGCTAAGGCTTTTTAAGTGTGCACTGTGGATCGTAAACTGATCAAACTTCAGATTTGGCTACATCCTTGTACTATCAGTTACATCATCTGATTAATTTAATAAGCACATCAAAGAAAACATGTTTCAAAACTCACATTCTGATTTGCAATGGAAGATAAGAAAGTTTGAATAATCATATTTTAGTCATGTAAAGGCCTGTCAAAGGTGCTCTCAACCTTTTTGAAGGTATGATGCTTTTTCCAATAAAGGTGATCTCAACCTTAGTACATTGTCTTTGGTTCAAGTCTAGAAAGTTGAGATTGATAGAAAAATTCTAGAAAATGGTTGCTTAGCAATTTAAACTGAAACTAAAATGTGAGAATAAGCTATAGATGTATTGTGCTCTTTACATTTCAGACTTCGAGGCTTAAAGGATGGGGCTGGGATAGTCGAGTAGGAAGAATAAGCTGCAAGACCAACTTAAAGCTAATGCAACCCAGATGATGTGAATCGCCCTGGTCTATCTATTTGCTAAATATATCTGAGATCTTGCTCATATCTCATATGACAAGAAAATCACTATTTTATGTAATTCAACTTTGCCAAAAGTACCTTCACTCGGTTATGATCAAGCTTGATATTGTAATTATTTTTGGTTGCCCATTATATGTGGGCTGATTGACTTACTGAGATTATAAACAATCACACATATGTAACTGGGGTAATAATATATTTGATTTATATAGCACAATTACTTGACGACCGTATGGAATCAACATTGAGTTTATAATCTTGTACTGTATTTGAGGGATAGTTTAAGGAGGACCACAACCTCGAGGTTACAAATCCTACACAATTGTGGGTAAAAACTCTCGTACAGATCCTTATGTAAAAGCACAACACCTTGGGAATGCATTCTCTAGGTTTCGTCAAGCACGTTTTACTAAGAAGCAATGAAATATTCCCAGTGACAGAGTCCTCTGTACACAATACTGGGGGTGTGAGTTGAAATCTGATAGAGGCTAGGAGATATATTGACTTAGCATGGACAACAGATACGACAAATACATTACAAAATTGGTGTTTACTAGGGCTGAAATCTTATAAAACTAGCAGTACATTACCTATTACCTAATATGTATAGGATTGATGTGTTAGGACCCTCATCTTTTAGAAGTGTTCATGTGCTTTATAATGGTTATTCCTGACAAAGAAATATCTTTTGTTAACAGGAAAATATATTATATTCTCTTGGTAAAACACAATATTTATATTCTCTTGGTAAAACACAATAAAAAAATATTGTGAAAAGAGATGGCACTAAAGATATGCAAATCTTATTAGGCCTTATGCAAACAAATCTTCAATTGAAACAGAAAGACCTCCAAAATTTTCATGCAATATTTATGAAAAAAAAACAGTTTGTAGCAAACCTGTCAATAGACTACAGGAATGCTCACTCATGTTTTAACTTCCAACATAATGTCATAAGCATAAATTCCTAGAACAAGTATGTTACAGTTATTTCATACATTTTAGAGAGGTATTCATCACATATTTTCTTATTGTTGTAATTGGTTTGTTATCAATCTTTTTCACATCTTAAATTAGCATTCAGCCTGTTTCTGCCTATGAAAGGTGGATCACATTTTTAACCATTGCATACAGCGTAAAACTTTTTTACTAGACACTCAATGATGTACTTATAAATAAAACAATCTTGATAATTAATTGGTTTGGCAATTCTATGATGCTAAATCTGTGTTGATTTTAGTCTTATCCGTATCTATAGTTTTAAGACTGATATCTCTCAATGTCTTTTAGATAGATGTATTTAAGATATCTATACTAGTGTATTTATAAAACTAAAATGAAAAATTGAGGGCACCTGCCTACAAATGTAAAATATCCCTGGCACAATACATTTACAGGGGATGTCCATCGGCACCCTATATTGGAACTCAAAAGATAATTATCAAAATAGATTGCCAACGAAACCAAGATGGATTCACAGATTTATAATGGTCTGCCCTTTCTATTAGCATAAATTATATTGAGGTTATCAGATTGTCTTTTTGAGTCAGAGTCATCACGTCAAACGGTTACACCACACCATAGCTAAACTAGGGAAAATAACCATTAAATAGCTAGTAAACTACCATCAATGCCTGAAACTGCATTATCTTCCACTGCTGCTACCAAAGAGTACTCGGACCAAATATCACAGAATGGTATCAACAAGTTCAACCGAGAGGGATCCCAAATTTCCTCTCAAATTGCAGCCACAAAGAGATATATGCGAGTCGTGACCAAAATGGTTACAGAGTTAATGGGCCTAGGGGCTAGGAGATAGCCGATGGAAAAACAGGGGTGTGATTATTAGAAGGTTTTTGCAATATGTTAAGGTTGCAGTCTGTTTTTTAAAAAATTCATTTTAGAATTAATAACAGCATTTTCCTCTGTGAATCAAAATTTGAATTACTTTGAATTTACTCCTTACAGTCATGCAGAATTTACTCCTTACTGTTTAGGGTAGTTACACTGTTTGTGTTTGATTGGAATGGTTAGAGAGTGAATAGGCCTAGGAGACAGCTCGTAGAAAAACAAGGCTTTTGCAATAGGTTTAAGGTTGCATTCTGTTCTTAAATATTTTCATTTAGGAATTGATAACAGTAGTTTCCTGTGATTACTTAACTGAAAATTTCCAAATATTCTTCTTATATTCATGCAGAGTATAACATGGACAGACAGGGCAAAGATAAGGCTATTGGCATTGATCTCGGGACAACTTACAGCTGTGTGGGAGTGTGGCAGCACGACAGAGTTGAAATTATTGTTAATGACCAAGGAAACAGAACCACTCCCTCCATGGTTGCTTTCACCCCCAATGAAAGACTTGTTGGAGATGCTGCCAAGTTCCAGATTTCAACTAATCCTACCAACACTCTGTTTGATGCCAAGAGACTCGTTGGAAGGAGATATAATGATCCCTCTGTACAGTCTGACAAAAAATTGTGGCCATTCACTATCGTTCCTGGTAAGAATAACAAGCCTATGGTTGAAGTGGCTTATAAAGGTGAGAAAAAGCTATTTGCAGCTGAGGAAATCTCGTCCATGGTGTTGGTGAAAATGAAGACGATAGCCGAACAATAACTCCAGTGTGATGTGAAGAATGCTGTGATTACCGTGCCCGCTTATTTCAACGACTCGCAGAAGCGAGCAACTAAAGATGCCGGTAAAATTGCAGGGCTTAATGTCATGCGGATCATCAATGAACCCACGGCTGCAGCAATAACTTATGGCTTTGATTCAATGGATGAAGGCAAAAGAAACATTCTAGTTTTCGACCTTGGAGGAGGTACCTTTGACGTATCTATTGTTACAGTTGAAAGAGGCAAGCTTGAAGTAAAAGCTGTTGGAGGGGACATGCATTTGGGCGGCCAGGATTTTGACTATAGGATGCTCAATTACTGTGTTAAGCTGTTCAACAAAAAATATAAAATGGATATGAGTACAAGTCCCAAAGCTCTTCGGAGGCTACTTTCAGAGTGCGAGAGGGCAAAAAGAAGTTTGTCTTCCGCAGTAGAGACTGTAATCGACATAGATTGTCTCTATGAAGGGCAAGATTTCCACACAAAGATCATGAGGGCGAAGTTCGAGGAGCTCAACGCAGACCTATTTGACAAATGCATGCAATTAGTGAAGCAATGCATGGAAGACTCCACGCTGAGCAAACACCAAATCAACGACATTGTATTAGTAGGAGGTTCTTCACGTATACCCAAGGTCCAGGAATTGGTAAGTCAATTTTTTGAGGGCAGGGGGCTCTGCAAAAGTGTAAATCCAGACGAGGCAGTTGCTTATGGTGCAGCTTTGCAGGCAGCTGTACTGAACAAGGAAAACATCCACCTAGTCTTGGTGGACGTCACTCCTTTGAGTCTTGGAATTGCAGTTGACGATGGTGTCATGAATGTAATAGTTCCCCGCAATACTCCCATTCCTACTCTGAAAGAGGCGTCTGTCACCACAATATATGACAATCAGATAAGTGCAAGTTTTCCAATTTATGAAGGCGAGAGACCTTTGGTTGCACACAACAATTTGCTGGGCGAATTTGTCCTCGATGGGATTCTACCTGCCCGGTGTGCTGTGCCAAAGATACGAGTTTACTTTCAAGTGGATGTAGAGGGAATTCTGACAGCCTCTGCCCAGGATATGGGGACAGGAAGCAACAATCAGGTTACTGTTACAAATGAGCGTGAGAGACTGAGCAAGGAGGAGATAGATAGAATGGTGGCTGATGCAGACATATTTCAAAAAGAGGATGAAGAAATGGCAAAGAAGCATTTGGCCAAAAACACTCTGAAATGTTATATTTGTAACATGAAAAGTAGGGTTACAGAGGCGAAGAGCAAGGGAACAATGGAGAAGAGCGTTGCAGATGATATCAGTGGGGCACTAAATACTGTTGAGGAATGGCTGGATGAGAATGATGATGCAACAATTGAGGAATTTCAAGCCAAATTGGACGAAATGTCCTTGAAATGTAGGTGCTTTACATAAAAGGAAATACTTAGGTTTGTGGTTGTTTATGATTATAGGTTGTTGTTATGTTAAGTAGAGCATTGGGCGTTGGGAGAAGCTGGTTTTATTTTTCCTCACCTTTTCTTAGGAAACACTTACAGAAATTATTAGTTATACATCTCGACGTTAAAAGTTTTATTTCTTTCATATGTGCTTACATTAATATTACAAATTACAAAAGGATGAATGACACATGAAATGGCCTTACAAAATGGATGCTATAGAAATTCAATGATTTTGATGAGCTTTTTTAATGAAAAAGTTGAAGAGAATTGCTCTAAGTATTTTCCCAATAGCAATATGGGAATTTTTCTATATATTTTAATTTAGAAAGATTTTAAAGTTGTTCAAATATTATTATAGATTGTTGTTGAATATAAATATGATCGTTTTCATTAAGAAATGATCTATTGCGCTCTCAAAAATAGGGTTTTTTTAATTCACAAGCAAATTCAGTTCTTATATTTTATGGTTTAATATCAACAAAATTAAAGGTATTTGCTTAATATCCATCTCAATCTAGTTTATGGATAGTGCTCAGTTAAGACATAACTATATATATATAGTGTCTCAATCTTGCATGATAAAAACAATAAGTGCCAAAAATAGATTTTTTTTATGATGGATGTAAAGTGGTTATTTTGAAAAGCATAATGCATGGAGATATAGACAAGTTGGTGCTCAAGATAATTATAATATTTATGGTGACTATCATTGCCTTTTCCATTAGTTGTTTCTAGAATGAAACATTCAATTTCATGGGTTGAAATTAATAATTGTAATAATGGTTGACAATGTTTCCATAAGCTAGTAATGAGGTTTCCCAAGTGAGAATATAAATGCCTCACCTAGATAGAAGGTTATCATATGTACATTTGTAATTTTCTATATGTTGGTGATTTTTGGATAGTCATTTGAGTGAGTTTAGTTTGCAAGTTTGTATGTTGCCAAAATTCTTCCAAAATTTAGTTGAGGTGAAGACTCATGTAAGAACTTGCATTGCAAGTTTCTTGTAATCTATTTTAAAATTTGATAATACATTGTGCATTTTTTGAAGTGTGGGATTTTTCTGCCAGAAGGGTTCTTCCCACATAAATCATGGTTTTATGTTTTATTGTTATTTTATTTATGTTATTTCATGTGTTTCTTCAATCTATATAATAGTTGAATTGAAATTTGCATAAAATTCTTATCAAGATTAACGTAGGAAGTGTTCTCACACACATTTTCTTCCTTACAAGTGATATTAGAGCTTGACTAATTTTGGTTCTATTTGTTGGGTATAAGGTTTTTTGAGCTAATCAAGGTTTGAGTGAGAGCTTGTGCAAAGTATTCCATGTTCTATATTGTAGGACAATAGAAATGGTGAACACATATGAGAGAATCATGGTAGATAAGTTTTTTGGTGCAAATTTTAAATTGTGAAAGTTGAAAATGGAAGATATGTTGATTGATCAAGATCTATGGGTTGTAACATTTGGATAATAATGTCCAAAGGCCTACAATCCAAATTTGGCTGCAAAATATGATGTAATAGATAGAAAAGTTGAAGGTATATAAAAATGTACTAGATTTGATTCTAATAACTTTTCATAAAGAACTCACTTTGAAGAAGTTATGGAAGAAGATGAGTAAGATGAGTGAGATATATCAAGCCATATTTTTCCCCGAAAAGTTGACACTAAGTTAGCAAAGGCACATTAAAAAATTAATATCATTATAATTATAATTGTCAGAAGACAACATTATAATTATAATTATTATACGATGAATATCGTAATACCCAAAATATGCACTATAACCATTGTGATAATATGAAATACAATTTCCAAGATAAGATAATAAAGAGAATCTAGAATATCATTAGATATAAATATAAATATTAAAATATACATAAAATTAATGAAAAAACACAGATATAAAATAATATTATATATTTTAAATATAAAATTATAAATATCGTGATTATGATAATATGTTAATAAATACCACTTAGAGTTTGGCGACCCTCTTCTCAGAGATAATACTAATCAGAGTCGTGAGCTTAGTTAGCAGGAAGGGGTCTCGATTAATTGAGAAAGGGGCGCTGCCTGATTATGTTTATTATCTCCTTTAAATGGCATCGGCTCCCTTAAAGCATAAATTAAAGAATAAAGTGTTAAATAAACAACAGTTAATCTTTAAGCAAGAGACACGACTCTAAGCAGGCAGGTGCATTGAAAGTGCACGACTCCCAAGCATACGTTTACTTAAGAAGAGTTACTTTCAAACCAGAATGGGGGAAGAGGTGTGTCAATGCATCAAAACAGGTAGGCAACATAGCTCCTAGAGAATGGAATAATCGGGATATATAGAAGAGTCATGCCAACGTTTGTGAAGCGCTGAAATATTGAAAGATCGTGGGCAGGTACTCGGGAGGACTCAAGAAATGAGACGGGAGTTTGGAGTTCAAGGACCGTTACAAATATATATTCATTGCAATATTGCTTACGTGTATTGGTAATGGGATGAGATAGTATTATAATCACAGAGTTGAGATTCTATAACGGAAGTGGAGATCTCAAATTGCTTGAAGCCACCTCCTTAGTAATAATTGAGAGTGATAAAACATTTGTGTATTATTTGTTACAATTCAGAGATATGATATTCTCGGGCCCTACTATAGAAGTCACCTGTAGAGACGGTAAATATGGCTGTCCACCACCGTCGACCATCAATATTGATTCCAGGGAAAGAAATCTTTATCATCGATGGCTTTCGGGGAATCATTCAATTTCTACAGAGATTTCGTGGCTGCTCCCAAGGAGTGACGAGCCTTCTGCACCAGACTATAAATCCCTTGTACATATAACATCGGGTTATCTCAGTTGTTTTCAATCATCAGTCGTTGGAGATTCAAACATAAATAGAAGAGCATTATTTGAGGCCGAAGATATTTTATAAGCCACTACCGTCTGGAGAAAACTTATATTTGTATTTCATCAAGATTGCGAGTTTTGCCAGGTCTCTTGATTTATCTTATTTACAATGCCATCCTTGAATCAAGGAGATTTCAAATAATAATGGAGGACTCTTGAGGATTACTGATTATGAGCCACTAACAACGATGCATGAAACTGGATAGATATTGAGCAAGGACATGGTATCATGTGGTAGTGTGTAGGCTATATCTCATATTACATGTGGGTTACGTTTGACTTATATGTCACTGTGAAAGAGGGGTAAGGAAATAAACAATGAGGATTACCTGCAGACCATTCAGCAGCTAGCGTCGAACAGAGGTAAGTAACCTCACCGACTGGTTAATCATCGAGGATTATGGGATCAATAACCGTGTATGTATTAATCTGTGCTGATCTGTAGATCCGATCAAATATATTATGAGTATCAATACAGACTAGATGTGCAAGCAATAAACATATATGCCAATGTATTAAGACTACTACACAAAGTAAGAACATATGCAGATTTATGAATGTTATGCCAAGCCACAATAATGTTGCTTATAGCAATTATTGTGAGCTATTATGACTTTACCTTGAAGAATAGACTTCAGACCCAAAATCCCCTTTCTCTAACACTCAATAAGGATAGGGAGTCTGTGGAGGGAAAGGCTGGTAAATCGGTCCGTTGAGGGATGGTCCCAAAATAGGTAGGAAACCTTGAGGGAGTCCAATTAGAGACCGTGCAGGCGCCCTTGGCATAGTAAACCTTCTCTCCAATGAGGTTAGGAAAGAGGGAACAAGACAAAGATCTATTCTGATCAAGAGTAATATGTCATATCTGATCATATTAGTTTATGCCATAGATGATAATGCATTTATTTGTTTTATTCTTAAAATGTGCAATCTAAAATGATCTAACCATGAACAAGAAATTATGTGCTTTTATGTTTTTAGGATAAGTTTAACAAGGGGACATTACAATATCTGTAGTAAATAATATTTTCTTGAGGAAGAATTTGTATTCCTTGAGAATGGAAGAAGGTGGATGAATCTTTAAGCATCTAGAAACTTTCCATATGTTGATGACTTTGTTGACCTTAGTTGGGGTGAAGGTGGATGAAGAAGAAAGGTGCCAATATTTGTTATGTTCATTATCAAACTCATTGGATAGCTTAGTTGTGGTTCTCAGGAGCACTTCAATCACCTTGAAGATGGAGGATGTTGTTGGTTCTCTACTCTCTAAGGAAATGCAAATCATGGTGTCATGTTTTATTTTTATTCTATTTATGTTGTTTCATATGTGTTTCTTCAAATCTCTATATGTAATGGGCCAAATTTGCACCCTAGGAAAATTCCCCATTTATTTTACCTTTATTTTAGAAACTATAAGTTTGATGATGCAAATCTGCCACCGTTAGCTTATTCCTTCCACATGCCTTGTCTTTTTGCATTGGTGGAGGATTTTTTGTTGGGGTTGGACGTGCACCGCGCTAATGTCCTGACAAGATTCCTGCCCTTAGAATTTGCAGAATCATTACGTCTTCGGTTGGTTGTGAAAGTAACGTCTTTTATCATCCCTTGACCATTGAAAATTGACCTTTTACCTCCATTTTGACAATTTAAACTCATTCTTTTACTCTTCATGCAATTCTCTCCTTCATTCTTACAACTTCTTGATCATTCTTTCACTCTCTCACTCTCTCAAGTATTAGTGTAATCATGCATTAGCTAATAATGAATCTTTAATTAATTATTAGTCTAATTTATTCTCATGCACTTAAGCTAAACTTAGGAATTCTTTATTCAGTTAACTAAGTGCTTTTCTGTAAATTGAAGTGAGAAATTATTAGGGTTGCTCCTATATAGCACTCATGTATTATCACTTTGGTACTCTCAACCTTTGAGGACTTTTGTTTTCCTTGAAGATTCTTGAGGTTCATTTTGTAGCTTTTTCTTGTTGAGGAATATTGCATATATTGTTTGCAGATCTCTTGTGTGGAAAGTGTCTTTGTTTGTTGTTTGATCTCATGGCTTGTGTTTTTCACAATTCTAACATGGTATCAAAGTGTGGATTCAATGAACCCCTTCTCAATTTATGAGGTTTTTCTCTTCAACAAGGTTACAAGCTTCAAATTTGGAATCTGCTTTTTTTTTTTACAAATTTTGGAGGTGGGCAATTTTTGGGTGCATCTAGAACCAAAATAGAGTCTGTCATTAGATTCAGAGCTATTGAGAAAGTCAAATTTGGCTTTTTTTGGCCTAATTTGGATTTTTGAGGTCAAATCTACGAGGGTTTGAAGCTGTTGTTTTTTTTTCAAATCTAGAGGGTAGCTACATTTTTGGTGTATTTTGGTGCAAAAAGAACCTAGTTGTTGAATTCAGAAGGCCTATTCAACAAATTTTGACTATAAGTTTTCCCTACTCCAACGTCAGGACCTTCTGAGACAAAAAAAATATGTATTGGGACCCCTACTGCCCCTATATAGATCCCTGTGCACGTATTTTGAGAAAAAAAGTGTTGAAAAATAAAAATCCGTCAAGTATTGTTTTATAAAGTTCTTTTTGAGATTTAAAAATAGAATTCTGTAAAAGGCTAAACAGGTTGAAATTTTAGTTGGAGGTGAGTTTTTTTGTGTTTGGGGGTGCATTTATGGGGGGTAACCACAAGATACCTAACCCCTATGGGCCCCACCAAACCCCCCCATGGCTAGCCATACCACTGACGGAGGTTCTTTCACTTTCTTGATGGCTTTTCCCATTACGGTTGCATTTGTCAATGGCTTGATCAACCTTTTACCTATGGCCTTTTTTTTAGTCGAATGCATTTTTTTCTCCAGCGTCACTCACATTTTACCGACACATGCAAAATTATCTCTAGTGGCCATTTTTCACATTCTCGACTGTCGACAAATTTTTTTGGGCAACTTTGCATTTTTCGACTTTTGATTCTGTTTTTTTTTCAGCGACAAGTTTTATGGCAGATCATAGTGAATATTCCAAGCATATGTAGAATATTTCAACAAAGATTTTTTTTCGGGGGTTGAATTTTTCGACACCTGAGGAATATTCTTGGAATATATCACTAACATAAGTATGACATCATGTTGATGTCAACAATATGAACGATGGCAATGGCCTCTTCAAACCCCTTTGTGCCCTAAAGGGGGTCTTTTTTTCTTTTGGCCATAACTTGGGCATACAATATCATTTTTTGGAAAACAAGATATCTTTGATAATCTGGTTCTGCCAAATTTCGATGGTGTAGGTCTCATCACTTGATTTTGTTGTTAGTATATTCTATAGCCTAATGAAGTTAAAGGTGTTTTGTTTAGTCCCGAGCTCATAACTTTTGACTAGTTTCTCCATTTTTCATGAATCCAGTGGCTTTAGAACCATCTTTCAGAGCTCTTCATAGCCATCCATGCACTTTTTCCATATTTATCTCCATTTTATTTAGTTATTTGTGTTTTCACACACTAGTGAATTACTTGGACACTTCATCTCCTGGAAACTTGTTCTTTATGTGGGATGACTCATTTTTGGTTGTTATATATGTATTTCTAGTTTTCTATCCTATTTGGGTACTGTAAACATCTTTTTCATGCACATTCTCTTATGTAGACACACTAAGATAAAGTGTCATTCTGATGTATACTTTTTGGGGATTTTGTACATCTTGTTGTGCCTTTTGTATTCACACTATGATATAAAGTGCCATGGGGGGGTTGATGTTTTCCTTTGGTTTTCCATACACCTTTGTCAAGTGAGTGTCTCTTCCATGATAGTAGTGAATCCCAGTGATTCTTGCCTCATGCATTCAGACTATCTTTGTACTCTATTTGATAGTGTTTTTCTATTCTCTCTTTATCGATTTCTCTATCTTGTTGCATATCTAATTGTCTGTGAAAGTGGGAACACCAAAATGAGGGTCTGATTGAGGCAAACCTTGAAATGTAGCCCAACATTTTACCCATTTTCATGTGTACAGGTGTTGGTTCGTCCATTTGGAGTTAAAGCTGAGAAATCAAAGTATGGGTGGAAAAGGTATATTTTCCTACTCTTTCCTTGTATTTCCGCATTAGAGTAGCTTTCAGTATTCTTCTTGTTTCACTTTATGTTTCCTGCATTCTTTTTATCAAACTGTAAAACTTTGTCAGTCAGGTCATAAGTAGGCCCTTTGTGTTTTATGTCTATTTTTCATTCCTGTCTCTATAGGTTGTCAGCGCATCCTTGATATGCTAGTGTGCCACACTGGAGTATGATTCCCGTACTGCTATCCTTAGATAGTGAGTTCTTTGGTCTAAGTTTGAAACCTCTATGGTCAGCTCACCTAATTCTCGATATACCTATTTTAGTAAAAGGGAAAAAGTGTGTTGTTTGCCCTTCCTTTTCAACCTCTCTCTCAAGCCATCAAATAACATGAGGTAGTTTAGGGAAATTCATTCCTTAGGGCTCTCTTGTGACTTAGAGCCCTAGGGGTGATGAATCCTCCTCTACATTTTTTGCATGAACCCAACATGAAGTCTTGTTTTCATTTCTTTGTGTCAGATACCTTTCTTTCATGTCCTAGTGTGTTATAGACTCATGTATTATGAAGCTTTATGAGCTTCACGACTCAGTCTATAAGCTTGGGGCACATTTTTAAAAGGAGCTTATGACATATAAAGATGGATTTTAAGAAGTTCACTGTCAATCCTACCTACGATGAAATGATTTCAGGAACAAATACAAGTTTCTCTATTCATTTTGGGGAAGTTGCTCATATTCCTACCCCTCCTACTTCTTCTTTTGCTTCATCTACGGAGGAAGATGATGCTCTCAAGGTTCTCACAGAGCAACTTCTTTCCCTAGATAGAAGACTTTTGGAGTTCAAGAAGTATCTAAAGACAAAAATTATGGTCCTAGGGATGCTAAGGTTATTAATGACTTGAAAACTATGTTTGATAGGGACTAGGTAGGTCTAGAATTTCTCTAGGGCCTTGCAGACATAGTGGATACCCATGTCCTATCATATAATCCTGGGTCTAGCATTGCCTAAGACCTTGGGTTCGAGACCGTTGAAAGATAGATAGAAGTCTCGATGCTTAGGGTATCGGTATGCATGGTTGAGACTAGCCCTTCCATTAACACTAGTTTTGATCCTCAGCCACCCCCCATCACTAAAGTAAACAAGGTACCTTTGGGTTTTAGTTCCTCTAGTCCTAATGTTCTTGGTGGCAATCCTAGAGCTTATGTCAGTCTTGGTGGTGAGGCCTCTACTGGTATGGGGGCTGGTGGCTCTGGTAGTTCTAGTGGAGGCTCCACTAGTCCTATTTCATATTATGACCCTGTCTTAAATGCCTTGTTGCAGAACATGGCTCAGATGCAGAATCAGCTAGTGAACTTATGTAGTGCTACTTCTCAACCTATTTTTTTATCCTTTCTTTTTTCACAGTCCTTTATCTATTGCTATTTTAAACACTCAGGTATGTGCAGGATCATGATGGACCAAAAAGTGGCAATATGATGGGTATGTGGCTGATGACTTTTTTTTTACTCAAAATTGATGAAATGAAAAGGGTTTTTAAAATATATTCTTAACTTTCCACCAATATAAATTATGCTTTACTTTGAATTTAATAAGTAATTATTATTCATTTTCTATTCAAATTACGACTAAAGTCTTGATTGATAGATTGATTGAAAAAAATCTATAACTTTCAAACGATATCACATTTTGTGAATCCAAAACATGTGTCACATTCTATGCTTCTCATACTATAGGATTAAAAAAAGAAAAATTGAATTTCATGAAGTTTTGACCATGTTAAGGTGGTTAGACATACGAGTTTTTTATTTTTTAAAAAATTTGTAATAAAAAAAATCATAATTAATTATTTATGTGGAAAAAAGTTACAAAAAAATATGCATCACATCGGGACATGAGTCCTCTACTTATATCTAAAATCTTATAAAAAATATTATAATTTTATTTTGGTTAGGATTGGTCAGATAGACACCTACTTCTTATTTTTCCCTGAAATTTAAGTACTACTGCATTAAAATTTCAAATTTTCCGGGCGGGTGCATGAAGTTGGGTACCAATTTTCTGGCCAATTATGAAATTATTTTTAAAATGTGCTTGCATTATAATTGGCGCATTATAACACACACGTTATTTCACATTAAAAACAAAGAAAAAGTGAAATTATTTGCCTTGGAATACCAACCCAAAGGCTTGGAGGGCATTCCCAACAAGGCTAGAGACGTGTTTTTTGCAAATTCTACAATTTTTACATAATCGGGTCCGTGCTCACCATCAAGTTGCATCTAGTTCAATATTGACAAAATCGAAAACATGGGTAATGTTAGGTTCTCTCTTAGCTATCCAACTATGTAATTTTTTTCACTTTTCGACAATGTTAAGCCTTTCATCCATAATTTCTTTTGTTTGTATGTCTATTTTTTGCCAAAAAGTTGTGCTTAGTGTTTTTTTGTTATAAATTAACCGTTCATCAAAATTTCAAATAAATTACATTTTAGAAACTAGACTCCATTCTACAAATTTTTTTTTAAAAAAGGAAAAAAAAAAATCAATTATTTTCAAAAATTTGTAGTGGGAGCACGGCCAAAATTCTACTTTTCAGGAAGTGCCCACTTAGAAAATTAGTAAAAACTAAAATATTCATTAAAAAATTATCAGAAAAATTGTGCACCAACTAGATGCTTTTAGCTAACTTTTGACTATAGCGATTTTAAAAATACTACAAAAAATTTCACCGTGCTCAGGTCGTACAAGAGTTGCTATGTTATGTTTTTCTGACAAAAACAACACCAATTTCTTTACATCCCTCTTTTGAACCCCTTAATCTCAACCATTTTCAAAATAAATTAGTAGTTTAGAAAGTAGACTCGGAGCACTTCAATCCTTGTTTTTGTTCCATCTAAAATTTTTGAGTGTAACTATCCTCAATTTCACGTCCAAGGTCAACATTTCCTGATTTCAGAAAAAAAGTGGCCACTTAAGCCCCCTTTTTGGGAACCATCTTGGTGCACTTACCCCACCATGCATATATTTTTATTATTTTTTTTTTAAAACCTAGTAGTTTAGAAACTACATTCAATTTGCTACAGATTCTATTCTTACATATTTTTGAAATAATATAGATAACTTATTCAAATTTTTACGTCAAGTTGCCTAACTCTGATTTTTCTGATATTTTTGCCACTTAAGGGCCTATTTTTTCTATGATGATCTTGCACATACCCACTCTTATCACTTAGGAGATGGAGATTCTGAAATTTGAAAAATATGGTGGTTGTGGAGACCCTCAAATGCACGTTTCAGAATTTAATGCTATGTGCACTAATTTCTTCCACCACAATGCTCTAATGGCTAAGCTCTTTCCTAGATCCCTTAAGGAAATTGCCCTTGAGTGGTATTGTTCCTTATTGGATAACTCTATCTTTTTCTTTGATTAATTGGTAAACCAGTTCCTCTGGCTATTCCAAGCTAACATTAGGTCAAAGATGACCTTTATGGATCTCATCCGATGCAAGCAAGGGGACCAAGAAAAGGTGACTGATTTTATCATTCAATATCAAGCGCTATTCTCTCAAATCTCTTATCCGCTATTAGACTCAAATGTACAGAAGGTTTTCATTGGCAACTTATAGAAGTCATGGCAAAAAAAAAATTCTTAATGAAATACCCTTCTTTTTCAAAATTGTGTAGATTTGTATTGCGTGAGTACCAACAGATAGTGGAATAGTTCATGGGTTTGTCTTCGTGCTCCCGTTCTAATAACCAATCTATAGTGTCAATTTCTAGAAAAAAAAAAGCTATTGTGAATGTGGTCTATACATCTAAAAATAAGGGCCTAGGGCGCAATAGGCATTTCACAAAATTATCTAAGGCTTATAAGTTGTTGTTTTAAAGAAGTTATTAAAATATAAAGTTTAACATTTCCAAAACCTTGACCTCTGACTGAGTTGTATCCTAATTGGTATGACAAGCATCAACTTTTCCAATTCCACCAAGTACACAAGCGTGATACCAAGTGATGTGTGCTGCTACATCATGAGATTGAGGACCACATTGATGTTGGGACTATCTGTCTTGATGAGAAGAAACATAATTCTAATAGATTTGTAGCCAAGGCTACCAATGAACTGTAAATCTATATTGATCTATTTCCCTCATTCTTTGAATCCGATAACACGATCTTCTACATCATCTAAGTTAATTCCATCTAAGTACATGAACATGGTTTTTTCATGTGTATGACTCCTCTCAAAAATGTGAGTGCTACACATGACATAAAATTTACCTTGCATGATGAGCATCTTAATAAGGAGCTCTCCCCTTTATACATCCCTGCCTGGATGAATGGAAATGCCATAACTAGCATCTTAGTTGATTTGACAAGTCAGGTCAATGTGATAACGGAGGAGACTATGTTCATAAATGAATTACATAGGGAATGGTACAAAGAGACGAAAACCACCCTTTGTACGCATGATGGATTTTTTGTTGCCTCTTTGGGCTCTATTTCTTTGTCAATCTTAGTAGGACCCAAGGTTATTGATGCTTCATTTGTTATATTCCAAATTCTAACCTATTTTGAGTTAGGTTAGGCATCCCCTACATAACCTCTATGAATGGTGTTGCCTTTGTGGTTCATAAATGTTTAAAATTTCCTCATGAAGGTTTTGTGCATGTAGTGCACGATGTCGGTTATAAACCACTGGTGTCACGTGGGGGCTTCACACTAGATCACTTTTGGCTTGCCTCGATCATACCTCTCCCCTTAGGGGAGATTTGTTAAATAAGGCTTATATTAAATATAAGAGTGGGAGTTTAGCATCGAAGGCTAGTTATTCGATGCCCCCTTATGCAGTCTCTATGAAGGCTTTTATGATTGCACAACAACAAGCTACTTCTTCTACCCAAAAAAAGGGGAAAGAGAAGCTTGCTCACACTCAAGGGCCTTCTCCTTTCGTGTCATCTGCTCACACTTTTGCTTCTCATCCTACTATGGCACCTTTAGCTCTCATCCCATGCCTCACATGGGAAGTACATTGGAACTTGCATGGAGAAAAGTAAAGTAACAGGTCTTCAAGCTTCCTTTTTAACCTATTGTTCCTAGGCCTGTTGTCTATGGCAAGGGAAAAGGTCCCCGTGGGGCTGCTTCTATGTCTCAGCCTTTGTGGCCTCCTACTATTTCTCTACCTACCCCTAAGGTAGAGAACAACAAGAGGCCTTTCATCGAGGAATTGATTTCTATTTCTCTTCTCGTGGGATCTTTTGTCCTTATGCTTCCTCCTCCTACACCTACCCAGGAGCCTACCCTTCCACTAGCCATGGTTGCAAAGGATAATCCTATGGTTGAGCAGTAGCCTCTGAACTCTTCTCAGGCCACATCTTCTAGTTCCCTTAGCTGATGTAATTGGCTTACGTGTGAGCGGAAGCATAGGTGAAAGGCTTTGGTCATCGAACGCATTGCTTTGTAGAAGATGGAGGGGGAGCTTGTGGCCCTTATTTCTATGTCATCTTCTATTGTTCTTTCTTCTTTTGTTATCCATGCATCAGTTCTAATTGCCTTTGTTCTACTTCCAGATCCCTCAGTAGGCTTTGATGATCCTCACCCCAAAAGGGTGTAGGTTTTCATCCCTCCCTCTGTGAAGTCCCCTCTCTTGATGTCCCTCCTGGACATCCCTCCCTTTTCTCAACCCATAGACATGTTGAACACAATGGTGGTGTCTGTTGCGGCTCTTTCCTCTTCCTCCTTAGCTTTTGCTTCTTTCGTGGGGATTTTGTATCCTCCACTAAAGCACAAGCTAGAGGATGACCTCGCTTCAAGTGGAGGTTGAAAGAAGGGGTCACCTTCTTCATAAGTGGGTTTTGTCTTGGCTTGTGTCGTCCTCGTGACGGAGGCAACCCTTTCCTCTCCTAAGTGTGTCATTTCCCCTCTCGATGAGGTTGGTAGTGGCTCTCAGGAACCTCCTTCTCCCACCCAATTGACACATGGCACTATGTTGAAGTGCATTTTTAATTCAATGGATGATATCTTGCTTTGTCCTCAATCTTTGCAAGATATATGACTTTTTCCTCACATGAGCTCAGTGAACAAGACCTTGAGGGGTCTTCTTCCTTGGCCCTTTTCGCAGATGAGTTAGAGGGTACCACCATTGCTATCTCATCCTTGTAGGTACATTCATGCTCCCCCTATAATGATCTAGATTGGGAGCAAGATGATCTGTTGGTCAATGAGGAGTAGGGTGGTACCTCTTCTTTATTTATAGATTAGATTTTTTGTGTGTTTGTGTTTCTTCGTGCTTGTCATTTTGTGTTTGTGATCCTGTGTAGAGGACCCTTGCTACCCTTTTAGGTGCTTGGATATAGGCGCAAAAAAAATTTCATGCACTTCTTCTATGTGTAGCATCATTCTTCTATATGTTGTGAAATTGATTTTTGATATTGGGGATGATGCAAAGTATTTGAGGCATTTAGGTCCTCTTCCATGTTGACCCAATTTTTATTTTTATCTTTTCTTCATGTGCTCTTCTTCATGATCTAATTATTTTGTGGATTGATGACCATTCATTCATACATCATATTATATCCATTTGTATCTATGAACAGATCTGACCCCAAACTCTTAGATCCCTCTATCTCTCTTGATTTCTTCATCTTTTTTTGCTTCTTGAAGTTGTATTTATTATGTGTTGTCTCTCGTATGTGTGTGTGACAACTGTGGAAAAATATTTTGGCACCCTAAGACTCCCTTGCACTTCTAGGGCTTTTCACCTAAAAGGAGAGAGATGAGCCAAAATGGGAAATGTCCCCACTCAAAACTATGTAATTATGAATGAAATATGCCTAAACACAATGTCTAAATACAGTAAGCTGATAAAAGAAATGAATTATTAATCCAAGTCTAAGAAATGCAAGTTGTTTGAAAACACATTGTGATATGCAAAATGACCTAAGAATGTAAGTAAACAATAACAAAAATGAAAGAGACTAGAGAGGTGACCTACAAACTGGAATGTGATGCAGAGAGGCTCTGGAATCCTATAGAATTTTCTATTGAAGCCAACTGGGAAATTTACACCAAGTTGGGCGACTTAATCCTATTTTGGGGAGATTCTACCTGAATAGGTTTTAGCCAAAAGGGTATCCAAAAATACAGAAATCACTTTTCAGGCCTGGCAGTGGGACTAATTTTCCCCAGGTGGCGACTTGGTCCCACTAGGGAAATTTTACTGGTTGTCTTATCTTTTTCTCTTCTTTGCTTGAGTTTCCCCTTTCATGTGTGACAACGCCATTAATTTGATTTTCAGAAAATGTATTCATTTCTAACGAATCTTTTCTCGAGAATCCTTGCAAACCTTTTTCAAAAAAATTGCATTCTCAACTTGGATCCCTAGTGGAACGTGTTTCCTTCATCATGGGTTCGCAAAGAAAGAACTTGAGAATTTTCCTTCAAGGAGGAAGCAACTTTGACCTTCCCCTTGTAAGGGGGCATCTTCTTCCTTTCGAATTCCTTGATGAAATGAACATCTTTGAAAAGGATTCCTTGGTGTTGAATCAATTTGAGTATAAACATCACTTCTGCACTTTCAAACAATGCATCCCTTGAGTGGACCCCTTTCTTCACATTGGGTTTCCAAGGGACCCCTTTGAAAGTTTTTCAACTTGTAGACAGTTTGTGTGACTGTCTGCTTACTTGCTTGTGTGCCCACTTTTAGACTATATGTTTTATCTATGGGTAAACATGTCGCTTTGTAGGTTTGCTTGTGAAGCCGCTTTCTGACTTTGTGGAGTCTCCTTCTCTGGGTTTCCTTCATGTGAGAGATCTTGGAGGACACCTTCCTTGCAGGTCTATGAACCTGTAAGGCGCTTGCACCTTTGAGATTACTCCATGTGAGAGATCTTGGGGGTCGCTCCCTTGCAGGTCTGCAGATTTGTAAGCTTTTTTCTAGGTTTCCTTCATGTGAGAGATCTTGGAGGACACCTTCCTTGTAGCTTTGTGAGCCTATAGGGAACTTTTTCTAGGTTTCCTTCATGTGAGAGATCTTGGAGGACACCTTCCTTGTAGGTCTACGGGCCTATAGCATGATTTTTTGGGTTTCCTTCATGTGAGAGATCTTGGAGGACACCTTCCTTGCAGGTCTACGAGACTGTGAGGTGCTTACTTCTCGAGTCTTCCTTCATTTCAGAGATCTTGGGGGTTGCCTCCTTGTGGGTTCATAGGCCTGTAAGATGCTTTCATTCTACAACTTCATAGTTCTGCGGGGCTATGGAGTCATTTTCCTACCCCGTGCTTTCAAGCTCGCCAGATTGCGGTCTACTTCCCCAATGGTTTAGGTATAAATTTCTAACCCTACTAACTCTTTGATCTACTTTACGAAAGCACTCACTAGTATTTGTGCTCACTAAAGTGGGGGAAAAATGTATAGGTTCGAATTTGCACCCCTTACAAAAAATTTCCCTTTTACACATCCTCACCTTAGAAAACCAAATCTAAAGTAAAAATTCCACATCAGTTGGTTGCCTTCCTTCCACTTGGCATCTGTTTGTTGTGTCGGTAGGAGAATATTTTTTGGAGATGCCCACGGCGTGCTTACATACCTGATGAGTTCCTACATCTAAATTTGGCATAGGCATTACACTTTTGATTGGAGTCGATTTGTAATGTCCCTCTTCAACCAACCGATCCCAAAAATGGAAGATTCTTCCTTCTTCTCCTTCAAATTCATCTATCTTCACTTCATTTCATCCCTCTAAGCATTCTCAAGCACTTCAACTGCATTCTCTTTGCATTCTTCACTCTTTAGCAACAGTTCAACACTCCATCAACTTTGCAAAGCAAGTGTGAAGAAAGCCATTAGCAACATGGCTTTGGTTCTTACGAGACTCTCCTTTCCAAGTCTATATTCTCCTCCATTGGTTAGTGAGCTTTTAGGTGGAGGTGGTAACGTTTCACTCCTCTCCTTTGTGATTTGGTTGAGTAACATAATGCTATTTTGTAGTGTTTATTGCAATCTCTACTTTATTTACTTCTTTATCGCATATTTCTATCTCGTTGCTATCTGGTTGTCTGTGGAGGTGGAAACACCAAAATGGGGGTCTAACTGAGGTAGACCCCTATACAACTTCAACAATTTTACCCTTCTTTCTTGTGTGAAGGTGAAAGAGCATGTGAAGCTAGCTAGCGAATGTGCATTGAGCCTCAAATTGTATTGTTCTAGCCTATCAAATACTTTTGCTAACTGAGGTAGACCCCTATACAACTTCAACAATTTTACCCTTCTTTCTTGTGTGCAGGTGAAAGAGCATGTGAAGCTAGCTAGCGAATGTGCATTGAGCCTCAAATTGTATTGTTCTAGCCTATCAAATACTTTTGCTAGGTTTGTCAAATGGTCTTCTATTTTGATGGACTTTGCTAGTATGTCATCCACATAATCCTCCATAGTTGTATGTAGCATATCATGAAAGATAGTAGTCATTGCTCACTGATAGTTTTCCCCTGCATTCTTTAGACCAAATGCCATTAAATTCCAACTAAAGGTTCCCCATGCACAAGTAAAAGCCATTTTATGTTGGTCTTCAGGGGATATTTTGATTAGATTGTATCTAGAGAAGTAGTCCATCAGTGATAAAATTTCATGCCCTGTTGTTAGATCTATAATCATATTAATGTTGGGAAGAGGGAAGTCATCCTTCGAGAAAGCCTTGTTTAGATCCCAAAAGTCTATGTAGATTCTTATGCCCCCAATGGGTTTTAATATTGTACTAAATTTGACACCCATTCAAGATAGTCAATGGGTCTGATGAAGCCCACATCTAATAGTTTATGAAGTTATACTATTACCAAAAGTTCTATTTGTGGATGCATCTTTCGTAGCTTTTGCTTGATGGGTTTAGCTCCAATAAATATGGCTAGGTGATGTATGACTAATGCTAGATCTAGCCCTAGCATGTCAACATATGTCCATGAAAAGTTTATTTTACTTTCATTGCTAAATGTTGAGAAGTTTACCTTTTCTTCAAGATCAAGTGGTGCTACATGATATGTGATTTTGGGTGTTTTTGTTGTGCCAACATTGATAGGTTCAGTGTCTTCAACTAGGAGTGTTGATTTCTCTTGATATTCTATGGTGGAGAGATTGAATGTTACATCTTTGAGTGCCTCAAAGAGGTTTTCACCTTCATATGCATCCTTTGTTTTTCTATTTTTTAGATTTGATAAAGCCACATTGTGGTTTTCTTTAGAGGACCTTCTTTTGATTTTTAAATTTTGTAGTTTATTTTTGCAATTGGAATACACAATCTCCCCTCCAAAATATGCTCCTTGATCTAGTTCCATTACAAAGCCTACTTTTTGATCTCCTTGTGGTATATTCGTTTGAAGTCCCATGAACTCTACGATAGCCTCATCATTTTGGAATGTATCCAAAACTGGAGTACGATGTTGTTGGTCCCATTCTATCAATTGTGGATAATGCAAGGATATTTTGTCATGGGTATCTGCAAAGCTTATGGAAGTTGTAACTAGGTTGGGGACATTGGTTTTATTAAGGCTCCATAAGGTATCTAAGTTGTATTCACTAGAGTCATAGGAATCCCATTCATTCTCATTGGAATCTATCTCGATACGATTGTTATCAGATTTAGATTCAATAGTGAGGGTATGACATTGATGTTTTCAAACATTTATTGAATATACATGTAGTCATCTAGGTGTTTGCAAGTATCTGATGTCTCATCAATGGTAGAAGTAGCTCCTTACCAGAATTATTTTCAATATCTAGGCTAATCATGTTAGTTGTACCATAACCTAGTCCAAGATTCTTTGGGTGGCATTCTATAATGATTGGTTCTCTCCTACCTTGTCCATGTGATCCAAGGCCACCTTGTCCAGTGAATCCCATGTTTTTGACTATTTGATACCCTTTGTTGTTTTCATCAATGGGAAGGGGATGTAGTGGTTGTTCTCATCCTTCTTATTTGTAGATCCATGAAGATAGATCCTCTTCACATACTTCCTCATCTTGCATGTCTCCCCACTTGGTGAAAATAGTGGGTTTGACTACCATTGTTATAGTTTGTACATGTGTGAAATATTTTGGTCCTTTATAATTCTTAGGTGTTGGAGGAAGCATTCCAATACAAAAAGATTGGTTGAAATGATATTCCCCACAACCCTTATCAAGTACTTGGATCTTAGTATTAGATTTAGGTAGCTCAGTGGATGACAGTGTAGTGGAGGACGAGGATACTGATGATGGGTCTATGTATGAGGAGTGAAAAGATATATCATTGTTGGGTATTTGTTGAATCATTTTATACTTTTCCTCCAATTTAGCACAGTAATGGAAGGGTTTTGGGTCAACATATATGATAATTTCCTCATTGTCATGAGGAAAATTTAGGAATTCATAAAATGTAGACGACATTGCTTTCAAAGCATGGATCCATGGTCGAACCAAGAGAAGGTTGTATGGAAGCTCGAGGGTGACATGAATATATAGTGAGACCTTTCTATTATGATTGATTCATTCACCAGTTTAGACAAATATAGGTTCCACCACAAGATCAACCCAAGTATCTATGATCAGTACAGAGTGCCCCTAGACCTAGAGACACCCATCGTCTTATTATCAAGATGATGTATACAATAGTGATTCAAATGACAAGGACCATGATATGCCCCCATTCTTCGATGTTAATGACGTAGGTACCACACTAGCCTATGAATAGTGGTGGGTTGGAGTATGACCACCCCATGTCTTTCTGAGACATCACCTTGCATGCCATGTAGGACCTCTTCCTAAGCGCATATATGACAGGGATGATCAGTAGGTTGATGGTGATATAGATGAGGATGATACAGTTCATGATATATTTCTAGATGAGAAGGAGGATACTCAGTCTATGAGTGAGGATACTGATGAGATAGATCAAGATCCAGTTGCCCCTGAGAGTAGAGATCCACCTCCTATATGGGTCACCAGATCACGTGTAATAGCCACAATAAAGATCCACATTCATGAGCATGGGGAGGCCAATAGTAGGGGGCCATCCACACTTCCAACACAGGAGGGGACCATTGTTAGACAGTTATACCTTGACTGCTGGACTGGAGATCCAAGTGATGATGTGGTATTTTTTCTTTCATTACACTTTTATCTTTATGTATATGCTTTATATATATGATGATGTGTACTGATACCTTTTATGATTTCTATCTTGCAAGGTCTACATGAGAGTGGGGTGAGCTCTACCAGTGGGTGACCACTGAGATAGTGCTTCCATTACATGTAGAGGATGATACACTCTCAAAGTACATGCTCCCACCATCTACAAGGCAACATGTAGACCTCTTTGAGTTACTACAGCGAGATTGGGTGTAGCATGAAAGAGTGCCACTAGTTGTGTCAACTGAGTTCTAGCAGAGCTTTTAGCACTCCGAGCATTTCAAGGTCTAACTAACCACAGAATGGAGAATTCCCTATGAGAAAAGGTCTTGAGGCTACATGGGGAGCTTTCTAGGGTGCAGGAAGACAAAGATCAAATAGATCGAGAGAACATCGAGGCACTCATACGAGAGGTGAGAGCAGTTGGATTAGTGGAGGGCTTACAAGGATCCATGAGCAGGTCACAATCACATTCTACTATATCTCGACAGTCACAAGAACCACCATACCCTGAGGGGTCTAGCAATCATAGACCCCATTAGCATTGTATTTAGGATTATATGTACTTTAACTCTAATATATATATATATATATATATATGAGCATTTCTATTTTTTTCTTATGATCTTATGTTGAATTATATGTCAATGTGATTTACTAAATATTATTAGAATATTTAACAAATGTATCCATGATCTAATATTTATGTGATCTAATTAAAACTATTAAGTTCACATTAGATGCTACATTGTGATTGATTATGCTATGTTAAATTAAATGCACTTTATGGTTTAATTTGAGAACATTAAATTTCATATAAAGGATTTAATCTAACACAACACACAAGATGGATTTGAATAGTATGCAAACTAAAGTAATGATTCAAACTGACTTGAATAATCACCTTAGATTCTAAGACACACCAAGATCGTTTTTCAAAGAATGAAGCAATGCAAGATAAAATAAGATCACTCTCTACTTAATCTAATAACATTTCTTTAATAACATACCATCAAAGATGATATTAGGTGTAGTATCGACTCAAATGTGTGGCATTGATAGGTTCTTTTAGAGTTGTATCATCCATTTATGCTATTTTATAGGCACCTGACCCATAATTTTCTTCAATTACATAAGGTCCTAGCCAATTAGGGATAAATTTTCCTTTTTCATTCAGGTCAGTGTTTATGTTATGTTGATTCTCATACAACACCAAGTCACCTTTATTAAATGCATGAGGGATGGCATTATCGTTATAACTACGTTGCATTCATTTGGAGTAATCTTGAAGATGCTCGAGAGTGTTGATACACTGTTCGTCAAGCATTTCAAGCTGATGCAATCTTTTCTCTTTAGAGTTGTCATCAATAAGCCCTTTAAGAGTGATTCACAATGAAGGAATTTCTAACTCCAAGGGAATTATTGCATCAACACTGTAGACAAGGTTGTACCTAGGAGTGTTTCTTGTAGATATTTTAATACTTGTTCAATAGGCCCACAATGCATAAGTTAGTTGAGTGTGCCAACCTTTATTATTCTTACTTGTTGTTTTCTGTAAGATTTGTTCAAGAGTATTTCTAGTTGATTTCTCTTGACCATTTGACTGCGAGTAATATGGTGTTGAAAAATGATGTTGAATATGAAATGTTTCCAAGAATCTTTTCTCATCATTGTTCTTAAATGAAGTTCCATTGTCTAAAACTAATGTGGAAGGAAGACCGAAGTGAGCAATAATGTGTTCCAATATGAAATGACATATTACATCAGCTATTGTGGAACAAAGAGGGATAGCTTCTACCCACTTCTTGAAGTAATCTATTGCAATAATTATAAAGGTATGTCCAACAAAAGAGGGTGGTGATATTTTTTCAATAAGATCCAATCCCCAAACTAAGAATGGCCAAACAGGCACTTGAGCACAAAGCTTAGAAGTAGGAGAATGAATCAAATTGTTGTGTCGACATTTATGGCATTTCTTAATGTGAGAAAAACAATCTTGTTCCATATGTCTCCAATAATAACCTATACAAATTAACTTTTGTACTGAAGATCTTTCTCCAAAATGTCCTCCACAAGCACCTACATGGACTTCTTCAAGTGCTATGGGGATTTCAGAATTTTTAAGACATCTAAGCAAGAGACCATTAAATGACCTTCTATATAGAACGTCTGCTAGAATTATGTACTTAGATGCAATTTTTTGAAGCTGGAGTGTTTTTAGTTGTAGGCTCAAGAAAGGTACTGTCTTTTAAGTAATTAAATATCATTGCATACCATTCACTAGAGATTTTGACATTAGTTATTAACACTTCTTTAACTTCATTTTCAATTAAGGCTTTAAGATCATTTTAATTGTGAATGTGAAATCAAGAAAAGGATCTTCAGAAGATACAAGGGAGGTGGCACTTTCCATTGCATCTGTATGTCGATTATCCTTTCGTGGTATGTTAGCAATAGTGTATGATTCAAATTTATCTAATAATTTCATCCTTAGTTATTTGTATCAAATGAGTTTATCATGTTTTCCTTGGTATGAACCATTTTTTTGTTTAATGACTAATAGAGAATCACCAAATATGGAAATTTTGTGAACACCTAAGGCTAACGTTGCACGTATACCAGTGATTAAAGCCTCATACTCTACAGTGTTATTTGTACATAGAAAGTTTAGACAAAAGGACAAGGGAATAGGCTTTCCTGAAGGAGGAATTAATATAACCCCAACTCCGAAGCCATTTCGACACATAGAGCCATCAAAGTACAATTCCCAATTTTATTTTTCTTTTTCTTTTTTGATAGTCAACACACTTTCATCACGGAACAAGTCCATATTAGGTAATGCTAGGGGAGAAGGAGCATTAGCTAAATGGTCAATTAAGGCTTGTCCTTTGGTTTCCTTCTAAGAGAAAAATTTAAGATCAAACTCAATTAACAACATAACCCATTTAGCTAAACGTCCTAATAAATTAGTTTTAGCAAAAAGATGTTTTAAAGGATCGAACTTCGTCATCACATGTATTTTTGCATTTAGCAAGTAATGTCTTAATTTACTAGTAGCAAATACAAGAGCCAAGCATTATTTTTCTATCGTTGTATATTGCATTTCATAATCAATCAAAGTTCATCTAATGTAATAAATGGAATGTTCTCTACCACTATCGTCTTGGTGAGCCAATAATGTTGCTAGAGCATGGGTTGACACTATTGTATAAAGGATGAATGGTTGTTTTTGCATAGCGGGTTGTAAAATAGTTGGAGTAGCAAGATAACCTTTCCAACTCTCAAAGGCCTATTTACAATCCTAACTCCACTTAAACTCAACCTCCTTCTTAAGAAGTTGTGTAAAGGGTAATGTTTAGTTTTCTAAGGATTCCACAAAATATAAGATAGCTTGAATTCTCCCTTGTAGGGTATGCAACTGAGAAATGTTTTTAGGAGGTGGCATGTTAATGACAACATCAATTTTCTTCATTTCCACCTCAATGCCTCTGTGAGATACTATAAACCCTAAAAAAATTCCACTATCCACACCAAAGACACACTTCTTCGAATTCAATCTCATCTTATATTTTCACATTCGTTGAAAGATCTTTCAAAGGATGTTAACAATGTCTTGTTGATTTAAAGATTTGGCTAGAATATCATCAACATAATCTTCCTAAATCTTGTGCATGTAATAATGAAATATCAATGTCATAGCTCTTTGATATGTTGTTCCTACATTCTTTAGTCCAAAAGGCATAACCACCCAACAAAATTTTCCCCAAGTTGTAGTAAATGTTCTCTTGTATTGATCTTGAGGGTCGATAAAAATATGATTATATCCCAAGAATCCGTCCATGAACAACAACAAAGCATGTCTCATAGTCGAATCTACTATCATGTCAATATTAGGAAGGGGGAATCCATCCTTGAGAGATGCTTTATTAAGGTCACAAAAATTCGTACACATCCTAATACGATTATCAAGTTTTACAACTGCAACAATATTTGAGATCCATGGAGAACAGTCAATAGGTCATATGAAGCCAGCTTCAAGGATTTTTTCAATCTCAGCCTTCACCAATAAATCTATCTTAGGATTCATCTTTTGTATCTTTTGTCTTATTGGTTTAGCATCTTGTTGAAGAACTATGTTGTGTTTCACTATCTTAGCATAGATACTCGACATGTCTGAATAATTCCAAGCAAAGAGTTCATGAAATTCCTTTAGTAATGTTGCATGATATTCTTGTCCATCCTCATCAAGAAACTTTCCTATTTGAATCACTCTTTCTTTGTTAGATGTATCCATTAGTATGTTGATTTTATCTCCCATAAGAAGTGCATTTTGTCTTGAAATTTCATAATTATGTTCTTCTTTATCAATGTCAGCATCATTGAGCTCCTTTTGTTCATTCACTTATTTAGCACTAACCATAGCACAAGTGATTCCTTGCTTCTTAGGGTGAGTAAATGACTTTTCATAAACTCCTATCATTTATTTCAAAGCTTCATCATCTTCAAAGTATTCCAATGATTTGTCACATGTTGTATCAATCAATTCAAGATGCTTCAAAGTGAGAGTTGTCTTAGGGGAACTACACATGATGGTGTTGATGTTGAGTGAGAATCTTTTGTTGCTTTCATTATCTTAGAAGGACAATATCAAAGACCTCTTTTTGTTTCTTCTATGTTAGGCTCCATAGGAACACGAATGCCTTTTTCTTTTCTTCCACATCCCTTTCCACTATAACCAAGTTGTTTCAAGAGATTGTAACCTCTTTCATAAATTTTTTCCATCTCTTTCAGATTCGGTAGTTGTTGGTAATCCACTTCATCAAAGTTTGTTGTATAACTTGTATCTTCTTCTTCTAAATTGGATGAGGTAGATTCTTGTGATTGTTCTTTCAAGTTTTGTGTTGACATTACCATTGAATCTTTTACCTTTTCAGGTTGTTTTGTTGTCACCTTATATTCTCCCATGAATGTTGGTGTGAAATCTAAGGAACCCCAATCATCTTCTAATAACTTTGTGACATCCTCAAAATTCTTTCCTTTTACTTTTTCTTGCATGGTTTCAACTTGTGAAGTTGGTATCAATTTTTTCACAGGACTTTGTTTATCTTTTTCAATGTGCAAACAACTTTCAAGTTCAGGGTCAGCCTTGAGAGTGTAAACTTTATTGTTGTAAACATACTTCATTTAAATGATGAAGGATCGAAGGCACCACCTGCATTTCATGAATCCATGGTCTTCCTAAAAGAAGATTATATGAAAGATCGTGAGGCATAACATAGATAGTAGTTTGCAATGTAGCCTTTTCCAACTATAACAAGTAATGTAATTGTTGTCAATCAGATTGCACCCGAATGCTTGAATATTGAGATTCAATAATCTGTTGAAACATTGGAACTAATTCCAGGCTGTGGATATCCTATAAAGAATTAGACCTCCAAATTCTAGGCTGGTTCCTATTTAATTTTCTGGTTAATAACTGAGTGATTTGCTGGAAAAAGGAGAGAGACTAAATCTAAATGCAAGAAACTATAAATTGAAGGTAATGCACCTAATTGATAAAGATCTGCAATTTTGATTCACAATAAACCTCAAAAAACTATCCACACAAGTCAATTTTGACAGTCTTACCACAAAATTGATTTTAAGGAAGGCTTGAATGAATCACCTTTGAAGGAAAACCAGGTTTTTCAGCAAAGACGAATATTACTCATTTAAACAAACTTAGACCTGTGATTTTAACTATTCGAATGCATGTAAATATAAATGAGACAAAGATTTTAAAGGTTCTGATATTTAAACACAACAAAACTTCATCAAATCATTCATAAAGACAACCAAATGACAAGGAAGACTTTGATTTCACTACAATTTGAAGGAATCTTTGCAAAAAGACACAAGTAAACCTATAAAACACTGTTGTATTAATTTGAAAGATGAGTTACATGACCATTCACTTTAAAGAATGCAAAGGCTGAATAACAAGAACTAGAATGAAAAAGATAAACTTTTTCAATATATACAATTGAGAATGCACCTCAAAGTGCATGAACAAGCAACTGAAAGTCAATTTCAGTGTCAAAATGATAACCCCAAGGTAAAATCTGAGCAAAAGCAAAAATCCCTGAAAATAAGGTTCAAACTCATGCAAAAATGAGTGAACTCAGTCTCGAACTTGCAGTCATAAAGCATGCAACTGATCTGCAACTCAAACTAAACTGGAAATTCTTGAAAAAGGTGGGCTAAAGCATGCAAAACTATCTCGTTCTTATCAATTCGTCCATGCACATTGGAACTCCATCTTCACGTCTAAGTCTTCAGTTGAATCTGATGTGTAACTGAAGTAAATTGTGATTTAGCTTTACATAATATCTTTATTTGCATTTTAAAATGATGAATTAATTAAATGATTTATAACACATAATTTAATTAATCCATTTACATTATTTCATGCAATTAAATATGAAAAAGAATAAAGCTAATTTAGAAAATATATTTCTCCACTTCACGACCTTCAAGCTCCATATGTCATACTTAGCATGTATTTTGCACTCTTCACTTAAATAAATATCAGTCGACCATATACTATTGAAATAACACTATAGTATATAAACACTATAGTCAGCTCTGAGTGTTTTATGAGAAAGGTCGACCACATCATCATTAGGCATGTCTTGGTCAATAACTTAATAACTGCCATAATGTTTAGCAAAAGGTTCATTATTTGGCAAGGTCGACCATACTATTGCTAGGCTCATTGACTTAAAACTCATGGCCACTAGGAAAATCAAAAGACATAATGATTATCAAAAATCATTAACAAAAATATCAAAAATGAGTTAGGGCGAATGGAAAAAAACAATCAGCGAACCCTAAATCATTACTATTCTTTTGACCTTGATGAAACTTCCTAAAGAAACTGGCTGCCACTGCTGAGTAGGGTTTGAAGCTCGAATTCCACCATGAAATGGCACGAATATGCACTTTTTGAATACTTTCTAAGCTGAAACTTGTGATTTTCATGTGGTAAGTTTGTTCTTTACCAGTTTGACTCCTTTATGTAGCATTTTATGAAGCCTTATATGTCGCGGCTGTGTTCACTATCTGCTATATACTTGATCACTTTCTGTCCCTGTCAATCTCTGCACTTTGTCTGACTTTGGATGCCATGAGAACTCTTGAAAGGGCACGACTTGCACTAGTGAACACGCGCCAAGAAAGAATTCTTAAAGATTATTCATGAAAACTTTGGTAAGTCTATTTTCTCCTCCTTATGACTCATTTCAGCCTCCTTCAGGTCTCCATTGCTGTGTTTGAGCTTTTTTTTCTGAGTTAGAATTATTCTTTGTTGTAAGCGACCTCTTGGCTTGTTATTTTTGTTGTTCATTTATTGGCCATCACTGTGAATTATCTTCATCTAGGTATCTGACCTTGAAAAAAAAGGAAAGCTCTTTTGTATTTTCATCTAATATTTCTGAACAAAAGGCTGAAGCTTCTATGGTGGCCTGAAGCTTCAATTTCTGAAAACTCTTTTATTTCTTATGATCAAAACTAATAGACATCTCCAGATATTTGTTCTAAAACTATATACATTGAGGCCGTGACTTTAATTAGAGCTTCTGGGTATTCATCATTTATCTGTTCTTTGTATCTTCTTGTGCATATTTGATACATTATTTTTCTTGGAAAATATAACACTTGCAGCTGGGTACCATTTGTTCTTTTCTAGGTTGAGGGTTTTTCTTTTATTTTGTTCATCACTGTAAAACCCTACATATGGTCTTCATTGTTTTATGAACATTGCCTGGGCGCAACTTCTCTATTGCTATATTCTTATTTGGAAAACTGTAAATGTTGATATAGCTCAAACTCTCTATTGCTGAAAATTATTTTATATCATGCTATAGACTGATTTATGGCATGAATGTGAATACATGGATGCTACCGTTTTTGAAACAAGAAATGCAAGTCATAAAAATGCTTTACTGTCCTTATTGAAAATTTCAATCACCATCTGATATTTCTACTTCAATTGTGGATGAAGACACTGTACAGGTTCTGCAACATTTTAATTACCTTTGCACCTTGCTATCATGCATTATTCACTGTCATACATTCAAAACTTTGACTATTAACATGGCTGCAACCTTACATATGCCATTAGTAACTTCTTGGAATGCCCTTTTCCTCCTTTGACTCACAAAATACAATGTTAAAAAAAGACTCCACTACATAGCACTAATAGCTTTTGGATCTGTCATTCATTATCATGGATGCTATAACAGTAGTCTTATTTACTTTACCAATTCCGTAGCAGCAATAATATTCATGACTATCCTCTATAAAAAATGCTCCTTTCTTGCTAAGGTTGTCCACTTCAAGCATATATTGCTAAATATTGTTGTTCATAGCTATTGCTCTTAATGATTATTGTTGTAGGTGCCATGGTAATGGCACTTGGATGTTTTAAATATGAATATGATGAGCTCTTTTACTGCATTTTAAAAACCATAATACAGCCTCTAACCTGGAAAGTATTTTCAGTGTGAAAAGCTTATTCAATACTGGTACTTGTATGATATTTAATGTTGTGTTGTACATTCTCTCACTCTATTAAATTTCAAAAGAGAAATAACAACTGGTTGTAACATATGTGTGCAAGCACAGTTAATCCTCATTGTATCTTGTGAAATAAATTTCAAAACTCCATGAAATAGGTGAGTGTTCGATATTTTGTTTTAGTTTCTCTTCAGTGTAAAGAGGCTCGATACTTCATTTGAATGTAATATGAAAATATAAAGTAGAGCTGAAAACAGGGGTATCAATGAAAACTATGATGAGCTCTCACACTGTTTGATCCTTTCTTGACATGAAGAGCAAAGTTATGATGTATGCTCAAACTATTTTTTCTTGTATCTCTTTGAAATAAAGTTGCTTATTTGATTACTGTTTTGACATTAATGAACTCTCATATGTAACCTGAGAGTGTGTCTTCCTTGATATGTCGGGCTCAACCCTTGTGGGAGCCCGTTTTACTCCACATATCTGATAAAATGATCTCGAACATAATGACCCTGTTCCTGCACATTGAAACAAAAAATTTAGCAAAATAGAAGCTGAAAGCTTCCATTGAGTTATGTTTTTCTTGATTGTTAGCCTTTCATCTGATGAATGCTTGTTTTTATGCAAATTACATTCCTGTTGGTAGCATAGTCGTAAGGCATAATGTAATGCATCATTGCTTAGAGTACAACTCTAACGCCATTCCTTTACAATTTTGCAGGTTCATGGAGCGAGGGAAGGAGGCTTCAGCAGCTTGGAGGCACAACGACTGAAGACATCAATGAAAGTGATTCATCATTACAGGAAATGATGAATTGCTCCTCTTTTTACGCTTATGTTATTTTCAGCAATGTAGTTTGTCCTTTAATTTTGTATTCATCATTTGATTGTTATAATCAAATTCAGTTACTCTCACAGCTTGTGCGAGATTCAACATTTTTACAAAATGAATAAAAAGCATTACTATGCAAATTTTCAATTTTCTATTTCAAATGCTTGCACAATAAACTATGATTCAAATGTAAATTGATCTCTATGATGATCAATGAATACTTAAATCAACAAAACATGAAATTTTTTGTATCTATCAATGATGAATTTCATTTAGCTCTACCTGTTTGAGCTGGTAGTGAAAAATAGGTAACAAATTGGCAACCTCTGTGGAGTGTTTTCCTGCTAAACACAATAGACCAATATATAGCTTATCCATTGGGCAAGGATTCCATGTTATGCTCTTCAGAATTCTTAAAACCATAACTCAGCTTCAAAACACACAAACTAAAAGAAACTACTGCAATTTTGTTGAAAACAAAATCTGAAAAACCAGGTATAGCAACTGCACTTATTGAAAACATGAAAAAATTGAAATGAAATGTGCCAGTAGACACTTATTGAAAGCATTATTGAAATTGCAAACTACTCTATCCTACACTACCCAACAGTGGTAGTGATCAGACATAACCGTTCACTGGTTGTATGAAAAAACTGCCCTTTCTCACCAACATAGGACGTGCTTCCTGCTTGCAAATTGTCCAACAGTGATGAAGGAAAAGTAAATGTTGAGTGCATAGATTAAACACCTCTTCAATCATGAAAACCACCTCCTTTTCTATGTTAGACAAAAGGTGCATGCAACTGTTTTGAATATTTTGAGTGACCTACATTAATTCCTTTTGATGCTCAATCTCATGCTCCCAAGCAGGTAATTCAACTGGTAGCTCCTCTTGATTGCCCGCCAAGTGTGCCAGGTGTCTGATAGGACATCCCCTTGTCAGGACACTCAACTTACAACTTTCAGCCCATTGTTTATGCTCTATTTTCTCAGCCCATTTTTTATGCTCTTCAAGAACATTAAATGAAGTTAAGCTGTCCTTTTGCTAATATCTGAAAACTTCATTCTTTCCTTGAAAATATGTTGATTGGAGGTAATATGTAGGTTGTTCATTGGCTGCTACAATTTGACCTTCTTGAAATATTTTCCTATTATTGTTTATAGGAGGATCAACTATTCTTTGTTTCAGCTCTGTAATGAAAAGAAAATCATGTTTCTTTGCGTCATTTATAATAGTCTCTGAAAAGAAACCATTAATGCTTTCAATGGTTGGATCTTCTTGACTAAGGAGCTAATATCCTTGTTGAATTACTGAAAACAAGTCTTCAAACTGTTGTTCCTTATGTTCCTCGTTCATGAAAAAATACTTCTCCTCAACAAAGTGGGGCAACTCGTCAAATAAATTCATAGGCTGCAAGGCGTCATTCTCTACAACTTCCTCAATAGTCTCACCAACTTGAATGGGCTGATCACATGCTTCCCTTTCATATGATACTAGCACATCACCAATGTTAGAACAAAAAGCTTCTATGATATCATCTAACTCATAATTTTTCATTAAATACAGATGAGTTTTATCATTTAGTTGCTCCATACCAAGCATAGATGCTATCATGCATGTGAGATCCTCATTTCCACCAACAAACTGAGGAAGTTCATCAAATAAGTCAGCAATATCTTCTGGCTATTCCAAATCAGCTGGTAAAACAGGTGCATGTATGCTCCCTTCAGCTTGCTCAATAAAACCAGGGAGTTGGTCAAATAAAGAAATTGAATCATCCTCCTTAGGTAGTGCCTTTTCCAGTGAAACTTGGGCATCCTCTATCTACAAGTGAAGATCTTCAACTGGTAATTCCTGCATTCTTCTTTCAGCCATCTTATAAACAACATCAATTTTTTTTTCAAATGAATCAAAATCTAAGGGGTTCAGCAATGAATTTGATTCAACATCGTCTTCACATGTGCTATTGTTGTTTTGAGCTGGGAACACAGTGCAAACAGGAAAACTTTTTTGCTCCTCTTTTCCATTCCTCCAACCTGGAACTTTGATTGAGTTAGACTCTATAGTTTCTTCCTCCTTTTGATCTTGAATTAATACACAAGGAATATCCTTACCAAGATTTGGCATTTTATAGTCAGGATGCTTGGTCCAAGAAGGCTGCCACAACTGTTCAATAATTTGATTACTTAGCTCAGGTTCTGGACATGTTTGAAGCTGAGGATTAATATATTGATGATTTTGTTCATTCATGAGTTCCTGTAGGGGCTGATCCTTAACATTGCGTTGAATATTACCCCTGTAACTTGGAATGTCAAGTCTAGAAAACTTACTTGGAGATTGTGTAGAAACCTTAAAAACCTCTTTCTCTGTTGGCTGATGCTTTATGAAAGAAACTGATTGGGCCTCTATCATTGGTGGTTGGACAATGAACATTTTAATTTCCTCTTCCTTTGTAGCAAGGTCTTCTTCATAATGTCTCCTCTACATTAGCAAGTCTTGCTCATAGAGATGGGCCTGATAGGCCATCTCTTCTTGTTGTTGATCATACTCTTGCTGCCTCTTGAACTCTTCTACCTGTTTTGCGATGTCTAACAATATGTCCTTCATCTTATTCATGTTATTCTTCATATCATCAACCTCTTGGAGCTGATTTTGGACATATGAATATTAATCTGAAGGCTGAGCAGGGGTAGGTGGAAGGTGAGCATGTTGAGCATGTTGATAGGTTGTTGTTGCATGGATGTTTGGGATAAAACCAGTAGTATGATTGGCCTGATATGGCTGATAGTGATGTGGATTGGCAGGATTTTAATAAAACGAAGGTGAAAACATGCTTTTTTCATAAAAATCAAACATGTTAAAGCATTTGAAATCTGCAAATCTTCTTTAAAACAAAGTGAATCAAACCTCTTTTGTAAATGTAAACATACCAGCACTTCGTCTGCTGAAACCAGTGGATTGTGCTCGAAGTCACCAGGTATAAATTTGTACCTCTGAAAGGTGAAAATACATTGTTGTATATACCAGGACAGCAAATTGTATCTGTGAATTTCTTCTCTGAAGTGATCTTCAGAGTCCCATCATGCGTGCCAAAAACTGTTGATAATTAGATTGCACCTGAATGCTTGAATATTGAAATTTAACAATTTGTTGAAACATTGGAACTAATTCCAGGCTGTGGGTATCCTATAAGGAATTAGACCTCCAGATTCTAGGTTGGTTCCTATTTAGCTTTTTGGTTAATAACTGAGTGATTTGCTGGAAAAAGGAGAGAGACTAAATCTAAATGTGAGAAACTGTAAACTGAAGGTAATGCACCTAATTGATAAAGATCTGCAATTTTGATTCATAATAAACCTCAGAAAACTATCCACACAAGTCAATTTTGACAGTCTTACCACAAAATTGATTTTAAGGAAGGCTTGAATGAATCACCTTTGAAGGAAAACTAGGTTTTCTAAGCAAAGACGAATATTATTCATTTACACAAACTTAGACCTGTGATTTTAACTATTTGAATGCATGTAAACATAAATGAGATAGAGATTTTAAAGGTTTTGATATTTAAACACAATAAAAAATCATCAAATCATTCATAAAGACAACCAAATGATAAGGAAAACTTTGATTTCACTGCAATTTGAAGGAATCTTTGCAAAAAGACACAAGTAAACCTATAAAACGTTGTTGTATTAATTTGAAAGCTGAGTTACATGACCATTCACTTTGCAGAATGCAAAGGCTGAATAACAAGAAGTGGAATGAAAAAGATAAACTTTTTCAATATATACAATTGAGAATGCACCTCAAAGTGCATGAACAAGCAACTAAAAGTCAATTTCAGTGTCAAAATGATAACCCCATGGTAAAATCTGAGCAAAAGCAAAAATCCCTGAAAATAAGGTTCAAACTCATGCAAAAATGAGTGAACTCAGTCTCGAACTTGCAGTCATAAAGCATGCAACTGATCTGTAACTCAAACTGAACTAGAAATTCCTAAAAAAGGTGGGCTAAATCATGCAAAACTATCTTGTTCTTATCAATTCGCCCATGCACATTGGAACTCCATCTTCACGTCTAAGTATTCAGTTGAATTTGATGTGTAACTGAAGTAAATTGTGATTTAGCTTTACATAATATCTTTATTTTCATTTTAAGATGATGAATTAATTAAATGATGCATTTCACGACCTTCAAGCTCCATATGTCATACTTAGCATGTATTTTGCACTCTTCACTTAAATAAATATCAGCCAACCATAGACTATTGAAATAACACTATAGTATATAAACACTATAGTCAGCTCTGAGTGTTTTATGAGAAAGGTTGACCACATCATCATTAGGCATTTCTTGGTCAATAACTTAATAACTTCCATAATATTTAGCAAAAGGTCCATTATTTGGCAAGGTCGACCATACTATTGCTAGGCTCATTGACTTAAAACTCATGGCCACTGGGAAAATAAAAAGACATAATGATTATCAAAAATCATTAACAAAAATATCAAAAATGAGTTAGGGCGAATGGACAAAAACAATCAGTGAACCATAAATCATTACTATTCTTTTGACCTTGATGAAACTTCCTGAAGAAACCGGCTGCCACTACTGAGTAGGGTTTGAAGCTCAGATTCCACCATGAAATGGCACGAATCTGCACTTTTTGAATACTTTCTGAGCTGAAACTTGTGATTTTTATGTGGTAAGTTCGTTCTTTACCAGTTTGACTCCTTTATGTAGCATTTTATGAAGCCTTAAAGGTCATAGTTGTGTTCACTATCTGATATATACTTTATCACTTTTTGTTCCTGTCGATCTTTGCACGTTGTCTGACTCTGGCCACCATGAGAGCTCTTGAAAGGGCACGACTTGCACTGGTGAACACGTCCCAAGAAAGAATTCTCAAAGATTATTCATGACAGCTTTGGTAAGTCTATTTTCTCCTCCTTATGACTCTTTTCAGCCTCCTTCAAGTTGCCATTGATGTGTTTGAGCTTTTGTTTTCTAAGTTAGAATTATTCTTTGTTGTAACCGACCTCTTGGCTTGTTATTTTTGATGTTGTTCATTTATTGGCCATCACTGTGAATTATCTTCATCTGGGTATTTGACCTTGAACAAAAAGGAAAGTTGTTTTGTATTTTCCTCTAATTTTTCTAAACAAAAGGCTGAAGCTTCTATGGTAGCCTGAAGCTTCAATTTCTGAAAACTCTTTCATTTTTTATGATCACAGCTAATAGACATCTCCAGATCTTTGTTCTGAAACTATATGCATTGAGGTCATGGATTTAATTAGAGCTTCTGGGTATTCATCATTTATCTGTTCTTTGTATCTTCTTGTGCATATCTGATACATTATTTTTCTTGGAAAATATAACACTTGCAGTTGGGTACCATTTGTTCTTTTCCAGGTTGAGGGGTTTTCCTTTATTCTATGCATCACTGAAAAACCCTACATATGGTCTTCACTCTTTTATGAACATTGCCTGGGCACAACTTCTCTATTGCTATATTCTTATTTGGAAAACTGTAAATGTTGATATAGCTCAAACTCTCTGTGGTTGAAAATTATTTTATATCATGCTATAGATTGCTTTATGGCATGAATTTGAATACATGGATGCTACTATTTTTGAAACAAGAAATGCAAGTCATAAAAATGCTTTACTATCCTTATTGAAAATTTCAATCACCGTCTAATATTGCTACTTCAATTGTGAATGAAGACACTGTATAGGTTTTGCAACATTTTAATTACCTTTGCACCTTGCTATCATGCATTATTCACTGTCATACATTCAAAACTTTGACTATTAACATGGCTGCAACCTTACATATGCCATTAGTAACTACTTGGAACACCCTTTTCCTCCTTTGACTCACAAAATACAATGTTAAAATAAGACTCCACTACATAGCACTAATAGCTTTTGGATCTGTCATTCATTATCATGGATGTTAAAACAGCAGTCTTATTTACTTTACCAATTCTGTAGCAGCAATAATATTCATGACTGTCCTCTAGAAAAAATGCTCCTTTCTTGCTAAGGCTGTCCACTTCAAGCATATATTGTTAAATATTGTTGTTCATAGATGTTGCTCTTAATGATTGTTGTTGTAGGTGCCATGGTAATGGCACTTGGATGTTTTAAATATGAAATTGATGAGCTCTTTTACTGCATTTTAAAAACCATAATACAGCCTCTGACCTGGAAAGTATTTTCAGTGTGAAAAGCTTATTCAATACCGGTACTTGTATGATATTTAATGTTGTGTTGTACATGCTCTCGCTCTATTAAATTTCAAAGGAGAAATAACAACTGGTTGTAACATATGTGTGCAAGCACAGTTAATCCTCATTGTATCTTGTGAAATAAATTTCAAAACTCCATGAAATAGGTGAGTGTTTGATATTTTGTTTCAGTTTCTCTTCAGTGTAAAGAGGCTTGATACTTCATTTGAATGTAATATGAAAATATAAAGTAGAGCTGAAAACATGGGTATCAATGAAAACTATGATGAGCTCTCACACTATTTGATCCTTTCTTGACATGAAGAGCAAAGTTATGTTGTATGCTCAAACTATTTTTTCTTGAATCTCTTTGAAATAAAGCTGCTTATTTGATTACTGTTTTGACATTAATGAACTCTCATATGTAACATGAGAGTGTGTCTTCCTTGATATGTCAGGCTCAACCCTTGTGGGAGCCCATTTTACTCCACATATCTGATAAAATGATTTCAAACATGATGAACCTGTTCCTGCACATTGAAACAAACAAGTTAGCAAAATAAAAGAAGCTGAAAGCTTCCATTGAGTTATGTTTTTCTTGATTGTCAGCCTTTCATCTGATGAATGCTTGTTTTTATGCAAATTGCATTCCTGTTGGTAGCATAGGCATAAGGAAAAATGTAATTCATCATTGCTTAGAGTACAACTCAACGCCATTCCTTTATAATTTTGCAGGTTCATGGAGCAAGGAAACGAGGTTGCAGCAGCTTGGAGACACGACGACTGAAGACATCAACGAAAGTGATTCATCATAATAGGAAATGATGAATTGCTCCTCTTTTTACACTTACGTTATTTTTAGCAATGTAGTTTGTCCTTTAATATTGTATTCATCATTTGATTGTGCGAGATTCAACATTTTTACAAAATGAATAAAAAGCATTACTATGCAAATTTTCAATCGTCTATTTCAAATGCTTGCACAATAAACTATGATTCAAATGTAAATTGATCTGTATGATGATCAATGAATACTTAAATCAGCAAAACATGAAAAATTATGTACCTATCAATGATGAATTTCATTCAACTCTACTTGTTTGAGCTAGTAGTGAAAAATAGGGAATAGTAATCACAACAAGCAGTTGTTTTCCTATGTTATCAAATACCCTAAAGGACAATGAGTCAGGTTCAATATTACTCTTTTCAATTCTAAACTTATCCAGAAGGTTCATGCTACACACATTAAGGGACGAGCCATTGTCAACAAGGGTTCTCTTTATTGATGTCCTATTAATAATGCTTACAATCATGAAAGCTTCATATTGTTTTCGAACTTCCAAGGAAGGTAACTCACTTTGGTGAAAAATAATATCTAGATTAACCACATTTATTCCTTGAACTAGGGTTGCCACATCATTTGAGTTTGTATTAGGAGGAATCACAACTTGTTGCAAGGTTGTTTGAAGCATACTATGGTAGTTAGGTGAAACTTGAATAAGGTCCCATAAGGATATCTTAGCAAGAATATTCTTAAGTTGTTCAATAAGATCATACTCCTTTCCACTATGTGAAGGAAATCGAGGAGCACTAGGAAATATAGGTTGAGGAAAAGGTAGTGAAACAAGAGGAGTTTATTGTTGCCTATTGTTCCTTGTGTTGTATGTATGAGCAATGGTATTGTAGCCCGGTTGCTGCAAAAAATTGTCATTATCAAGTTGCCTTATAAAGTTCAAAATATCTCCTGGTTGCCATGGTTTCTTTTTAGGTGGTTCTAAGATAAGCATTTGTTTGTTCTAAACTTGAGGTTGGTATGAGGCTAGGTAAAGGATAAGTTGAGGTGTTATTTGTAAGGAAAGCAGAGGTGCGGAAACACTTTCCCAATGTCAAATCCACAGGGAAGAATGCAATGTAGGGCTTTTAATTTTCAAATTACAATCTAATTAAGACACACGTGAAAGATTTACAGAAATAGAGCAAATACACAGAGACAACTGAACAACATATTTACGTGGGAAACCCTTTTGGGAAAAAACCCACCACACCAAGCTGAATCTCTTTGTATTACAGTAACAACAAAATTACATACAATCAGAAATACAACTCTCTGGTATTTTACTGTAGCTTCATTCACTGTTCATCAGTTACAGAAAATCCTCTCAACAAATCGACTCAACTCATCCACCATCTCAAATCATAATCGATCTGCTTTTATTTTATTCACATTCTAATTTTGTCTTCTATGCATCCTTATCCTCCATTGCCAATCATAGACAGTTTCCTTTTGAGCGGATGATTTTTCCTTGCATGTAGTTTTTCCAGCGTTGCAACTGATGCAAAAACCAACTGGCATCCGTTTGAAAACCGCTTCCTCTGATTGGTCCAATAGGATGCCACATAGGATGGTCACACGGTCAACGGCGTTCAAAATTTGTTGGCATATCAGTGAGACACTAACAGTGTCTCCCCAATGCCACAAAGTTTCTCTATCGATATCGGCTTAAGTCTCCAACGGTCGGCAAGTCGTTATAACAAAAAACACAAGCCATACCAAATCTACCGATATCCATTTCATTCCTATCGGAAAGAGTTTCTCTTATCGACGAGACTCATATCGAATGGAACAAGTCATATCAAACTCAGAGAAACCATTGGCAAGACATACCGATCTCGCCAATACCTCATATCGAAATCTTCAAGTCATGCTAGCATGAGCCATTCGGCATGACTATCGCTCTTCGGTGAGACGTCATACCGACAGACAAAGCTTCCACCGAATGATCTACCGTTTTCGCCGAGATATCATAGCGAACATCCCATGTCACCCCGAATGTCACATACTGTCGGCAAGACTCATGTCTTTCGCCATGAAATTTCATCAAGCTCCATCATGTCTTACCGAGTCGGCGAGACTGCTCTTCATCGCTGGGACCTTTCATTAAGCATTACCAAGTCTTACAGAGCTGGAAAGACTTAAGCCCTTCACCAAGACGTTTCTCTAAGCGCCCAAAGTTAACCCAAAGACTTTTGGTGTGACTTATCCAAGTCACCAAGAATTCTCAGCGAAGTCTTTTGTCACCGCAAAGGCACCATGAGAATACTCCCATCGGCGTGACCTAGCTTCATCGTTGAGACATCTCCCCGTGACCTTTATGTTACCCCGATAGCTTTAAGCTATTGGTGAGACATTCACCATTCGCTGGGACCTCTCCCTGACACCCGTGAGTTAGCCTGATAAGATCAAACTATCGCCCAAAGGTTTCCATTCGCCAAAAGATCACAGTGAACACACCAGGTCACAGCGATAGACTTGTCGCCAAGACATCAACCCTGTCACAGTGATATGAACATTTCAAGAGCTTCAAAACAGTTAGTCAGCCAGACATCCATGATGTC
This sequence comes from Sequoia sempervirens, assembly GCA_007258455.2. Lineage (NCBI taxonomy): Eukaryota > Viridiplantae > Streptophyta > Pinopsida > Cupressales > Cupressaceae > Sequoia > Sequoia sempervirens. The sequence continues at coordinate 218,326 of VDFB02283917.1, read as the reverse complement.
ACACCAAATTTTCCTTCAAGGAGTTTCATGTCAGTAAGGTATGAGGCATATATTCCAACAAGCTCCCACTTGACGAAGATCTTACTGACACCTCCAGAGCATAATAAAACTACTGAAATTCATGGGCCAAGAGGCCCATTGAACTAGCACACCACCTGAACTTGTTTGTGCTCACAGGCTTTGTTAATGCATCTACAACATTCTCCAGAGTATCCACTTTCTCCAAGGAGACCTTCCCATCCTCCACCATATCTCGTACAAAGTGATATTGTACATCTATATGTTTCATCCTGGCATGGAAAGTAGGATTGTTTTCCAAACATATAGCACTCTGACTGTCACAGTAAATAGTAATTTTTCCTGCATCAAAACCAATGTTAGAACACAAACGATTTAACCAGATTGCTTCTTTACAGGCATGTGTAGCTGCCATGTATTATGCCTCTGTAGTGGAAAAAGCTACTACAACTTTCCGCTTGCTCATCCAACTCACTACACCACAATTCATCATGAAAACATATCCACTGGTGGATCTTCTGTTGTCAATGTCCCCTACCCAATCAGAATCCACATAACCTTGAATGCTGAGAGTCTTTTGTGATTCAACCAAGTTACCATGGTAACACAAAGCATAGTTTGAAGTACCCTTCAGATATCTAAACACTCTCTTCACAACATCCCAATGTGTCCTTCCAGGATTTTCCATAAACCGACTAAGAACTCCCACTGCTTGGGAAATGTCTGGCCTTGTACAGACCATAGCATACATGAGGCTGCCAACTGCACTTGCATAAGGTGCACTGGTCATGTCCTCCATCTCAGTAAGAGATTTTGGACAATCCTCAACATATAACTTTGTTCCCTGCATAACTGGAACAACTAGTTGTTTGCAATCAGTCATACAAAATCTCTACAGAACAGTCTTGACATACTTAGTCTGACTGAGCCAAAGCTTTCTATTCTTCCTATCCCTGGTTATTTCCATTCCCAGAATATACCCTACTGCACCAAGATCTTTCATTTTGAACTTTGCAGACAACTGAGACTTAAGATCAAAAATCATTAGCTTACTATTGCCTATGAACAACATATCATCAACATAGAATGCAATAATAAGTATTTGATCACTTTCAGCTTTGTAATATACACAGTGATCACATTTTGATCTTACAAATCCTAATGACAAAACGAAATTGTCAAATTTCTGGTACCACATCCTAGGAGACTGTTTTAAACCATACAGAGATTTTTTTAACTTGCAAACCAGTCTTTCTTTACCTTTTTCCACAAAATGCTCTGGCTGGGACATATAAATCTCTTCTTCAAGATCACCATGAAGAAATGTTGTCTTCACATCCATCTACTCAATTTCTAAGTCATACGTTGCTGCAAGTAACAAAAGAAATCTAATAGATGTCAGCTTAGCTACAGGAGAAAATATTTCTCCATAATCAATTCCCTCTACCTAGGAATAACCTTTCGCAACCAGCCTTGCTTTATATTTTTCCACACTACTGTCCAGACCTATTTTCTTTTTAAACACCCATTTGCAGCCCACAACTTTTCTTCCTTTGGGCAATGACACCAAACTCCAGGTATCATTATTTTCTAATGATGCCATCTCTTCATTCATGGCTTCCAACCAAGAGTTTGAATTAGACATTTTAAATGCTTCTTTCATAGTCCTAGGTTTATCAGTGCTAGAAATTAAAGCATAGGCACAAGTAGACTCAATTAAAGAAAACCCATACCTATCAGGTTGCTTTCTTTCACGAGTTGACCTCCTCACATGTTGAGGCTGAGGTGGTTCTTCATCTTCATCAGAACTTTCAGAGCTACTTGAGCTTTCCTCAGTATCAGGTACAATTTGATTTTTCAATTCCTCTTTATCTGGTGTCGAAGGAATTTCTGCTACATCCTTTTCATTTTCTGATTTCTTCTCTGACTGCAGATCCAATATAGAAGATTTCAGCTCACGAAAGATAACACTTCTGTTATACAAAACCTTCTCAGTCTCAGGGTTCCAAAGCTTGTATCCTTTTATTCCAGTGCTATAGCCAATAAAAATACACTTCACAGCTTTGTTTTCTAACTTGGATCTCTTTTCAAATGGCACATATGCATATGCATCAGAGCCAAAGACACAAATATGTCTCAGAGAGGGCTTGTTTCCAGACCATGCTTCCAAAGGCGTCTTCTCAACAAGAGCAGAGTTAGGAAAATGATTTACCAAGTAACATGCTGTAGAGACTGCTTCAGCCTAGAACTTCTCCTCCAAGCCAGTAGTGCTCAACATACTTCGTGCTCTTTCCATTACTATCATGTTGAACCTTTCAGCAACTCCATTTTGCTATGGAGTATAAGGTGTAGTCTTATGTGTTTTAATCCCATGATCTGTACAGTACCTTTCGAATTCATCTGAACAAAAATCACCACCATTGTCAGTCCTCAAGCATTTTATTTTTCTACCAGTCTAATTTTCAACAAGGTTTTTAAATTCCTTAAACCGATTGAACACTTTTGATTTACTTTTCAAAAAATATACAAATGTTCTTCTTGAATAATCATCAATAAATGACACATAGTATCTTGATTTAGACAGAGAAGGAATATTCGCTAGACCAAACACATCATAATGAATATAATCAAGCAAACCAGAAGATTTGTGAGGACTGGAATAAAATGAAACACGGTGTTGTTTACCATATATACAATGTTCACAAAATTCAAACTCAAGGTTACAATCTTCAAGCCCTTCTACCATGTTTTTATTTTTCAAGGCTTTTAAACATTTTTCACCAATGTGGCCAAGCCTGTGATGCCAAAGCATAGTCTTTTCTGCTGAAAGTTTAACCTCCATGGCGTTTACTCCATCAGGAACGTTTTCCTTCTTTTCTCCATGAGCAGCTTTTAGTGACTTTGTAGAGACACTATTGCATTGAACAGCATGTGCATTCAGCTTGTACAAGGTACCAATTCGTGCACCCCTAGCCAGCACCATAGAGCCTCTAGTCATCTTGCAGCCATTTCCAGAGAATATGACATGCACTCTGATATCATTTAGCTTACTTACAGAAAGTAAATTATGAGCCAGACCTGGTATATGCATCACATCACTAATTCCCTTCACTCTTCCATCAAGGAATTGAATTTTGACTCTTCCACGACCAACAATTTCCAAAGATGAATCACTTACCCAGTACACCTTTCCACCATTGTATTCTTCATACTTTGTGAACCAATCTCTATGAGATGTCATATGGAAAGATTCTCCAGAATCAATCAGCCAGACATCATCTGATGCCCGTGTAGCCAAAGCTGCAATGAAGGTGTCTACATCACTCTGAGAAGAATCATTTCCAGAAGAGTTCTTCTTCTTCTTTTTATCCTCCTTCCAATCCTTTCGGACATGACCAGGTTGCCCACAATTCCAGCTCTTCACCTTGGACTTCTTGCTAGGAGACTTTGATCTCCCTTCTGATTTCGATCTGGATTTCTTGTCCTTCTTCTTGCCTTTCTCCTTCAATCTGCCTCTGACAGCCAGAGCCTCCTTTGTTATCTCAGAAGATTTTCTTCTCATCTCTTCCAATAACAAAGAAGCAACAACATCTTCCATCTTGAAAGTGGATGTCGTACTCCCAATAGCCATTACTAGATGATCCCAAGAATCTAGCAAAGAACATTACAACAACATGCAACGATTTTCATCTTCAATCTTCACACCAATAGATGTTAACTGAGCAATCAGCATGTTGAAAACATTTAAGTGATCAACAACATATCCTCCCTCTCACATTCTCAATGAGTATAGCTTCTTCCTCAAGAACAACTTGTTCACCAAGGACTTTCCCTGATAAATGGATGCTAATCTTTTCCACAAGGAAGAGGCAGTCTTTTCTTCATGAACGTTTTGAAGAACAAAATCTGCCAAACAGAGCCTTATCAGCCCTTTTGATTTTCTATCTGAAAGATCCCAATCCTCTTGCTTCATTCCTTGAGGCATTGTTCCAGACACATCAATCCAAAGATCTCAGTCTACTAACAGATCTTCCATTTTGAGTTTCCACAACTCAAAGTTGCTACCATTGAATTTCTCTATTTCCATCTTCCTAGATGTTCTAGCCATCTTAATTTGTAATTAAATTAACATAACTCTACAAAAATTCCACTGGAAAAGGATTGACACAAAAAATCCAACCCACTCACAAGGACAACACAACTGGCCAAGATCTGATACCACTTGTAAGGAAAGCAGAGGTGCAGAAACACTTTTCTAATGTCAAATCCATAGGGAAGAATGCAATGTAGGGCTTTTAATTTTCAAATTACAATCTAATTAAGACACACATGAAAGATTTACAGAAATAGAGCAAATACACAAAGACAACTGAACAATAGATTTACATGGGAAACCCTTTCAGGAAAAAACCCACCACACCAAGTTGAATCTCTTTGTATTATAGTAACAATCAGAAATACAACTCTCTGGTATTTTACTATAGCTTCATTCACTGTTCATCAGTTACAAAAAATCCTCTCAACAACTCGACTCAACTCATCCACCATCTCAAATCATAATCGATCTGCTTTTATTTTATTCACATTCTGATTTTGTCTTATGTGCATCCTTATCCGCCATTACCAATCATAGATAGTTTCCTTTTGACCAGATGATTTTTCCTTGCATGCAGTTTTTCCAGCATTGCAACTGATGCAAAAAACCAATTGACATCCGTTTGAAAACCGCTTCCTTTGATTGGTCTAGTAGGATGCCACATAGGATGGTCACACGGTCAACGACATTCAAACTTTGTTGGCATATCGGTGAGACACTAACAGTGTCTCCCCGATGCCACAAAGTTACTCTATCGATATCGGCTTAAGTCTCCAACAATCGGCAAGTCGTTATAACAAAAAACATAAGTCATACTGAATCTACCGATATCCATTTTGTTCCTATCGGCAAGAGTTTCTCTTATCGGCGAGACTCATATCGAATGGAACAAGTCATATCAAACTCAGAGAAACCATCGGCAAGACATACTGATCTCGCCAAGACCTCATATCAAAATCTTCAATTCATGCCGACGTGAGCCATTCGACATGACTATTGCTCTTCGGTGAGACGTCATACCGATAGACAAAGCTTCCACCGAATGATCTACTGTTTTCACTGAGATGTCATAGTGAACATCCCATGTCACCCCGAATGTCACATACTGTCGGCAAGACTCATGTCTTTCGCCGTGAAATTTCATCAAGCTCCATCATGTCTTACCGAGTCAGCAAGACTGCTCTTCATCACTGGGACCTTTCATCGAGCATTACCAAGTCTTACTGAGTTGGCAAGACTTAAGCCCTTCGCCAAGACATTTCTCCGAGCACCCAAAGTTAACCCGAAGACTTTCGGCGTGACTTATCTAAGTCGCCAAGACTTCTCAGCGAAGTCTTTTGTCACCGCGAAGGCACCATGAGAATACTCCTGTCGGCATGACCTAGCTTCATCGTCGAGAAATATCCTCGTGACCTTTATGTTACCCCGATAGATTTAAGCTATCGGTGAGACATACACCATTCGCTAGGACCTCTCCCCGACATCTGTGAGTTAGCCCGATAAGATCAAACTGTCGCCCAAAGGTTTCCATTCGCCAAAAGATCACAACGAATACACCAGGTCACAGTGATAGACTTGTCGCCAAGACATCAACCCTGTCATAGTGATATGAACATTTCAAGAGCTTCAGAACAGTTACTTGGCCAGACATCCATGATGTCACACCGACTTTTCCTTCAAGGAGTTTCATGTCAGTAAGGATTGAGGCATATATTCCAACATGATTGTGTTAACTTCTCTATGTTTTGGTTTGTGATGAAAAGCCTTAGTGGATGAACCTTGTGAGATGAAATCCTCAAGGGCTTCATCTAACATATCAAATTCATCACTACTAAAGGGCTTGAGGGATATGTTAACTTGGAAAAGGAGATTTGACATGATCAAATAACTATGCTTTCTCCAAGAGTTTCATCAAGTTTTACTTGTTTCTTTTTGTGTTTTTGGTTTTTGTTTTTGTTTTCTAATGTTTACAAAATGTAAACTAATCTAACTAACAATGCAATAATGTTGAAAATGAATGAAAAGTGCAAAAATATAACACTAATTTTGATTGAAATATGCAAGAAAATGATCTTCAAGATGTTACACAATCTAACTAAATGAGCAATGTTTTAAATGTTCAAATAAACTATTTCAGAAAACTAACTTTCAGATATGGAAATAGAAAAAAAAAAATCAGAGATTAAAAAGCATTGAGAAATTTTGCTAAAATGTCTATATAGGGACTCATTCATCCTAGGGCGAATGGGTCCCAAATTAGGTTTTTTAGATTTGAAATTTTTGTTGCTGAGTTTTTCCTATTTTTTTTCTATTTCTAATCTATAACAGGAAGTTCTATACCACATTTTTCTAGATTTTTGTCTTTAAATGCAAGTTGAATGAAGGTTAAATGATGGATTATGTGACAATTTTTAAGATGTAATATGAATCTAAATTTGAACTTAAATGATTGAATGATGATCCTAATGTAAAATTAACTTAGATCTAATGCAATTTTTCTATTTTTTGATGGTTTTAAGTAATGCAAATATGCAAATTTACTCTAAATGCAATGTTCACTAATGTAAGATTAAAGAACCCTAAATGTAATGCATCTAATGCAATCTATTTCAAAACTTAGATCTAGGTTCAAAAGGACTCCAATTCTCATAATTTTGTTGTACAAGGTCAGGTTCACCAGAATGAAATGATGAAAAATAAAGGTGTCCCTAGGGTTTTCAAAAATGGAAAAGTGGATCCAAAGGGGGAAAAGGGGTCCTATTCTTCTTCAATTCATTAGGAAATGAGATTCAAACTATGAAATGACTATCAACCAAAAGGTGAGTCAATTCAAAGTGTGAATCTACAAATTTCCCTTTTTTTGCAAGGATGGGGGTCTAGGTCAAACAACACTTTGGGGATAAAGATTAAAAATAGAAAATCAACTCCAAAATGACTTCTACAAAGTGGATCTAGTATATTTATCATAAAATCGAAGGAACCAACAAAGTTTCTAGAAAAACTGAGAGTAATAAATTTTGTGTGCCTTTTAAAAGTTACTTTTGTAGGCTAAACATGGACTCATTCACCCTAGGGTTAACGAGTCCTGGCGGGCTTTTTCGGAAAACTCTAAATCTAAGCATGAAGCTTGAGACCTAAAATTCGTTCTTGTAACTTGATATCTCCATTCCCAGATCCATATATGGGAAAAATATACAAAACAAATTTGTTGTTTGTTGGTGGATAGGGGTTTTCCTTGGGAAAACCCCAAGTTTGGTAATTAAACCTTAATGAAAAGCATAGATCTGAAACATGAAATGCGTGTGCAATCCTAACCTTAAGTGTGTTAGAATAGGATCCTAAATGAGCATGCACAATGATGAAGACCTACTTTTGGAGATCTCAAATCACCTTAATAAGTCACAAATCTTATTACACCTTCCTTAGGTTGAAAGTAGAGAGATAATAGAAGATGGACTCAATTAGAAAACAAGTCATTAGTTGGTTGAATGTCTTTTGCCTCTCCCAAAGCCTAGAATCCATCATGATCATCTATAGGAAACTATCATCAATCCTTTGGCAATGCTTGATCTTGATATCAAAAGGAGCTTGAAGACCTAAGAAAACAACTCAAATGCTACTCCAAGACTTCACTCTTGAATACTTCTCCTTGCTCTTGAATGCTTGATCTCATATGAACTCCGCTTCCTTGATTCTTGTCTTGCTCTAGCGTAAAATGAATGTGAGACTTAGTTTTATAAGATTCCTATCTAATTTTTCAATTATTAGATCCCAAAAGCCAACATGTGAAATTTAAATTTAAGATATTGAAATGTTGCCAAAAACATATCAAAAGCTGATTTAGGGTACTTAATGAGGACCCATTTTCCCATGGGTGAATGGTTCCCAATCTAAATCATCAAGACTCCTCAAATGTTGGGGCATTAATTTGATCCCTAGCATTTATTCAATATGGGTTGTGGTGTCGGGAATCAAATAAAACTAAGTTAAATAAGCATTTTAAAATGCATTTATGAAAAGGTCACCAAAATAGATCCAAATAAGTGTGAAATTGTACTTTCTCCTAGAAAGGGGTACAATTTTCTACATTACACACACTATCTAAGTTTATTCCATTGATGAAATCCCTTAAGTGAATCAACATGCTTGATAATGAAATTCCCTTGATGGCCAATAAAATGACAAGGCTAACTGGCTCTCCATATTTTTATGGAATTAATTTACTAAACAAGACATTAGAGAGCTTTTCCCTTACTTGGATGGTAATTGGTAATTTCTTTTTCTTTCCAAGGGTCTTTAAGCATGAGATCTTGATTTTTTGGTTGATTTCAAAAATTTCTTTGATAGTTTGCAATAAAAGGAACTTTGATGTTAATCTTTCAAAGTTCTATAATCAAATGTGAATCTTCTAGAGTATTTTGAAGTCTTCTAAAGACATATGAAGCAAAAATATTTTATTGTAACCACAAAGGAAAAGGGATTGATACTATTGGTTCTACAATTTTTTCTTCGGTACTAGGGAGCAAAGTCCCAGGTGAATTCTCTTAAGGAAATTTTATTGTGATTGTTCACGAATATAGTTGGATATCATTTATCTTAATTACACCCAATATTGTAGTGTGTTGTTCTATATTGTATAGTAGTTGTTGAGGTCTATTGTTCTTAGGATTTGAAATAGGCTAAGTAGGTAGCTACAATCGATTAACTTATTTGTTGGATTTTCTAGATGATATATTTGGTGTGGACTAGGTAACAAGGCATGCGTTTGATTCCAAAAATACCATGGTATTTGAATAGGTTGAGGGGTCCATGGTTGTTGGTATTGATTTGATCTTTTTCATTGAGGGGTGTTTTATGATGGGTTGGTCTATTCAAGTGGGGACCAAGGTCATCCCAATTGAGGTGGCACTGGTGGTGGTGGTGAAATACAAAAAGTTGGACATCCCCAAGGTCTAGACCATGGGTTTTGGCCCCCAATTTGGAGTGGTTCTTGGACAAAACTATCCAAGGAAATTGGGTTGAATCTAACTATAAATGAATTTAAGTTCTTTGTCAACTTATGGCATTTTAACCAAATTTTTATTTCGGGAAATAGGCTTACATTCATTGGTTTAATGTTTATTCTCACAAATCCCACACATCTTTGTTTGATTTAAGGGACATTCCCCAAGCAAATGTTTGTCTCTACATCAGGAATAGTAAATGGCCAATGGCTAAGTGGTTTTCTTTCTCTCTTGTACCCCATCTAGAGTAGTGTTCAAGTGGAGAAGGATATCAATTTGGAGATTAGCCAATTCTTCCATTACCTTGGTGACATCACTATTGTTATTTTCCCCTTTTTAGCATCCTACTATTGGCTCGAATATAGGACTAGTTTCTACAAACCTCTATAATCTCTCCAAAGTATAGCTTATTTATATCCAAACTTCCCATAATTTCTAAAGCTTCTTTGGAATCCTCATGAACTCCTCTTAAGAAAATGGTTTTGCTAAGTTCCTCATCCAAATTTTTGCCACAAATTTTGTGGAGAAACAAGAAAAAATCGACATAATCTTATAAGTTTTCATAATTTATTTGTTTCATTTAAAAAAGTTTATCCTTCATATCCTAAACCTAGAAATAGTCTTGGTACTTATCAGGGAAAACAATCTCCATTTCATCTCATGTGTGCATAGAATCGATAGCTAGTCCCATTAACCAATGTAAGGATAATTCCTTGAAGATGGAGGGAAAGAGTTTTAGTTTTTGGTTGTTAGTCCCATAGTCATAGATCTAAATTTTTCTCTAAATATTGGTAACATTAAGTGTGAGATATTCTTCATGGGAGATTCATTTTGATCAATATTAAAGTAATTTTGGTATGAGAAGGCTTTATTAGCTAGTCCATTTTTAATTTCATTGATTTCAACCAAGTTTGTGTGAGGTCTAGAAGATGTGTGTGATTCTTGAATCAATAATTGGTTTGAGGATTCCCTTATAATGGGACTGGAATGTAGTTCTTCCATCATACTAGCTGACAATTTCTTAATGAAGCATCCTAGGGATTATCTAAGGAGACTCGTAAACTATAAGACTTTAATTATGAACCCTACAGATAGACTAACTTGATAGTTAATATCCCTAGAAACAATGCCAAAAATAATAGGTTTGTTGTAGTCATCAATTTCTTATCATTTTATTCTATCAATTCGGGTGGTGTTTAGAGTTATCTTGGGTAAGAATTTTTTGTGGCAGTTCAATATGATGATTCAATATTTTATAAATGAAAAATAAATCATTCAAACTAAGGAATCACTTTCTACTATTCTATTGCTCTATCATCCATTTCACGTGTGCATATAGAAGTAAATACTAAATTGAAAACAAACATTTTGTTCTACCATAACACTTGCATAAATAAATACTAAATTGAATAGAATTCATATTCTACCATCTAACACTAGTACAAATAAATACTAAATTGAAATGAACATCTATTTTACCATCACACACTAGTGAAACACACATGCAGAGACTAGTTGAGGTAGAGTTGAAATACTAAAAGATAAAATTGAACAATGATTTTTTAGGATTTTTATAATGAGTTTTAAGAACACACATGTAGGTTGACAAGATGAAACAATGAACATAACTCATCTAAACACAGGATGTTGTAAAATCTACCAAAGAAAAAATTAGAAGATGAAAAGATAGAAAAGATAACTAAGAACCACCTTCATCCAATCGAGTGGGCCCTACTCTCCTTCTAGAGGGATCTAGAGCTACTGCACAACTATATAGATTTCCTTCTTATTAGCACATGAATGGACCACGTGTAGGTTGAATTATAGAGAAAAGAGTGTGTGTGAATCAACCTAAAGCAGATACTAACTATTGTAGAGATTTGATGGTTCTTTTATATTTTGAACCTTATTTTCCTAAGCTAAAGACTAGATGTTGAACTAAATATTTAATTGGCATGAGACTCAATTTATCTGAATTATTCACCTCTATTTTATTCTAGAGACTTATGCTCACTTAATTTCTAGAAAATAACATTGGGAGAGATTCCTTATTTGAAGGAATAGAAGAAAACATGCATGTTACAATTAAAGAAAAATTTCTTTGAGAAACTTGAGCTTGATCAAAAGAAAGCATTGGACATTAAACTTAAGGTAGTCATAAGCCCTTATTCTTGCATGGTATTTGTTAATTTTATAGTCAGAGTGAATTTGGTTTGGTGTGGGAAACTCGTCATAAAGAATACCAATATGGGATATACTGCTTACTCTAGAGCTAGTTTCTTTTCCTTTATGACTAGCTCCAAAGAGGTCTAGAAGACTTAGACCTTCGGTCCTGCAACTATTTTGTCATGAAAAAATATATGGGTGTGTGTGTATGTATATATGTGTGTATATGTATGTATATACATGTATACATATATATACACATACACACACAAACACACATTGATGTAGGAGCATCAAGGGTGTAAGAGCAATCTTGCATCACCCAAAAATAAGTTGTTTCTTTTCAATAAGGGCTAAATTTGGTAGGGTTACTATTTTAGTAATTTTTCATTTATGCACAGTTGGACACAAAATCTTACAAAGACCTCCAAAATGGTAAATTGAAGCCAATGGAAAAGAAATCACTTCAATACCATTTGTCATTTGAGAGATTAAAATTTTAATTTTTGAAAATCCTAGTAAAATCTTCGGGGTCAATTTTGAGGCACTTAGAGGATCTGGATGGGCCCAAAAATTGGTGAAAAATGAAAGTAATGGCCTTTAGGCCCGACTTTTAGGCACAATATTTCTCAAGACCTTTCCGAAAAGGTATTATAATAGAAAATCCAACGGTTGGATCAAAAGTTATGACCCCATGAAGTTGTAATACCAAAATTAATAAAATTTCAAAATATATTCTTGAGGAAGTTACACTTTCCAGAAGATTCTAGGGTGGTTACACCTTCCAAATAAAGGATGTAAAGGGGGACTATAGAGAGGAGGCCGAAGCAGAGTAGATGGTGACTCCGATTTGTAGACTTGCAAATTTATGTAATCAAAAAGCCCATGTGATGGAAAATATAATGTTGTAATTTCATTTTCATTTTAGTTATAATAGAAAATATTTTCTTTCCTTCTTGCATTTTGTTTGTGCCATTATCTGTTACTTTTGTGAGTTTTAGATTGTAAGGGGAGTACCCTTCATCAAGTGGTATCAGAGCGGGTTTTCCTAAGTGTGTAAACAGATAGCCGAATGTGAGGTAGTTTGCACCAGGACTTGTGGTTGTAGGTCTGTAAGAAAAGATTCCTCCATGAAGAAACCATGGTGGGAGAAATATTGGGGTAACAAAAGAGGGTTTTAGAGCCCTCTAGAGACAAGTTCAAGCACTACAAGAGGAGTTGTGTAGGGGAACTGATGTTAGAAGAAGAGAAGAAAGTGAGGATGAGACTAAAGATGAGGATTCATTCAAAGAGGAAGCACAACATGTAATGGATCTTGGAGAAGTTAGACTGATTAGGGCCATTTCCAAGATTGGAAAGAGGCCAAAGATAGAAGCTTCTAATTTTTCTAGAAACCTAAATCTAGAGGAGCTAATCAATTGGATCAATGACATGGAAGAGTATTTGGAGTATGAGGAAATAGAAGACACAAATAGGGCCAAATTTGCGAAGGTCAAATTGAAAGGCCATGCTAGCAAATGGTGTAAAGGAGTCTAGTTGGAAATAAATAGAAGAGGAAAAGAGAAAATAACAAGATGGGATCAAATGGTGGAAAAATTGAAAAGACAGTTCATTCCTGGGGACTATGAGTTGGATTTGTTGAAGAAGACGCAAGGGTTGAAACAGGAAAGAAAATCTCAAGGAGTTTATAGAAGAATTATACTGAGTCCTTATCAGAACAGGTCATTCTGAGGCCAACAAGGAGAAAGTTTCCCGTTACATAAATGGGTTCAAGTTGAGCTCTCAAGAAGAGTTGAGTCTGGTAAGAATGTCTACCATTGAAGATGCATATCAGATTCCTTTGAAGGTAGAAGAGAAGTTGAATAGGAAGTTTGAAAGTAATCAAAGAGGTGGAGGTCACAGTGGAAGGACTAGTGGACGGTCATATGGAGGTTGAAATGAAGACCAAAAGAAGGGCAAAGGATCTAGGAGTAGCCAGAACTAGAAAGGAGATAACTCCTATCATCCTCATAATGGAGACCAAAGAGAAAGAGGAAGATCTGGGCGAGGACCAAGGAGAGGAGGCTTTCAAGGAACCTATTTCCAATGTGGAGAAGAAGGGAATAGGGCATATGAGTTTCCTCAACATCAAGGAAGGAAAAATAGAAGACCTAAGGGTAATGCATGAGTTGCACATGTAGACGAATATGTTGAGTATTCACATTATGAGGATGTGGAAAGAGGAGAGGTTCTTGTTACTAGAAGAGCCTTGTTGAATGAGGAGAAATAACCAACTCAAAGGAAGAATTTTTTTTGCACTAGATGTAAGTGTGAAGGTAAAGTTTGCAATGTTATTATTGATGGAGGTAGTACTGATAACCTTGTTTTGGAAGAGATGGTTTGTAAGTTGTAGTTGGAGAGAAGAAGCCATCTGAATCCATACCAGATTGCTTTGTTGCAGAAGGACCATAAAGCTTTGGTTAATGAACAATGTCTAGTAAAGTTTGAGATTGGAAACTACCATGATGAGGTATTGTGTTATATTATGCCTATGAATGTTTGTCATATGTTGTTAGGTAGACCATGGCATTTTGATCATCGAGTAGTACATGATGGACATGCCAACACCTATTTTTTGACAAAGGATGGAGTTCGTCATAAGTTGAAGCCATTGAAAGAGGCAGAGGAAAAGGTATGAAGTAATGCAAGAATTTGTTTGGTTGATGGAAGAAAGTTCCTAGAAGGTATGAAGAATGAGCATATGTGTTTTGCATTGATCCCTAGAGTTGATAAAGAAGATACTATTGAGGTACCTATAGAGGATTCAAATTTGTTGAATGAGTTTCAAGCTATTATTTTTTATAATGTACCTGAAGGTTTGTCATTAGTAAGAAAGATTAGTCATTAGATGGACCTAATTCCTGAAGCCAATTTTCTGAATAAGGAAGCTCCTCGTATGACTCCAACAAAGAGCGAAGAGTTGAACAAAAAAATGTAAGAGGTTTTGTGGAAGGGATTGATTCAAGAGAGTTTGAGTCTGTGTGCAATACCTGTAGTACTAGCACCAAAGAATGATGGGGAATGAAAAATGTGTACAGATTCTAGAGCCATCAACAAGATCACCATCAAGTACAGATCTCCCTTGCCAAGGATGGATGACATTATGGATTGTTTGAGTGGAGCTGAGTACTTCACGAAGATAGATTTGAAGAGTGGATATCCCTAGATCCATATAAGAGAAGGAGATGAATAGAAGACAACCTTTAAAACCAAGGAGGGCTTGTACGAGTGGTTAGTCATGCCTTTTGGGCTAACTAATGCACCAAGCACATTTATATGGCTTATGAACAAGGTATTAAAAGCATTTTTAGGAAAAAAATTTATTGTTTATTTGGATGATATTATGATTTTTAGTAAGACATTGGAGGAGCACCTAATGCATATCTAGAAAGTTTTTGAGAAGCTAAGGGAGGAGAAGTTGTTGATTAATTTGAAGAAATGTAGTTTTGTAAAAAGGGAGTTGGTGTATCTAGGATTTTTTGTCTCAGCAAAGGATCTTAAAAAGGATCCAGAGAAGGTGAGAGCTATCATTGAATGGCCTACCTTGAGGAGTGTTATAGAGGTAAGATCATTTCATGGTCTAGCAAGCTTTTACAGAAAGTTTATTAAGAGTTTCAACAGTATTTTTGCACCTCTAAATGAAGCAATGGGAGGGGATAGAAAAGATTTTAAGTGGACTATAGGAACAAAAAAAAAATATTGATATGTTGAAGAAGAAAGTTATAGAGCAACCTGTTTAGACACTTCCAGATTTCAATAAGGTCTTTCAGGTAGATTGTGATGCTAGTGGCACTACCATAGGAGCTATTTTGAGTCAAGAAGGTAAGCTTGTTTCCTATTTTAGTGAGAATTTAAATGATGCTAAAAAGAAATATTTTTTCTATGATCAAGAGTTTTATGCTATAGTTCAGGCTTTGAAGAAATGGAGACACGATTTGTTTACAAAATAATTTGTTTTATATACTGATCACTAGGCTTTGCAGTATCTCAATAGTCATGGAAAGTTGAATCAAAGACACCTAAAATGGGTTAAGTTTTTGCAAACTTATACTTTTGTTTTGAAGCACAGTTTTGGAAGATCAAATAGAGTTGTAGATGCCTTAAGTAGAAGGAAAAATTTGTTGATAGAGATGAATATAGAGATTGTTAGGTTCAATGAACTCAAGAGTTTGTATCCAGAAGATCCAAACTTTGCAAAAGCCTGGAAGGCTTGTTTGGAACCTATTACATTGGATAGGAAAGATGGTTGGATTTCTTAATCCAGGATAGAATGTTGTTTAGAGGAAGCCAATTCTGCATTCCAAGGAGTTCTATGAGAGAGAATCTAATCAAGGAGAAGCATAGTGGAGGATTGGCTGGACATTTCGGTCAAGATAAGACCATTTCTCTTGTTAGTGAGAATTATTACTGGCCACAGTTACAACAGGATGTGAAGAAGTTTGTACAAAGTTGCAGAGTATGTTAGATGGTGAAAGGAACAAGTCAGAATACTGGATTGTATCAGCCATTACCTATACTTGAGAGGCCATGGGAGGACATTAGTATGGATTTTGTCCTTGGATTGTTGAGGACACAAAGAGGACATGATTCCATATTTGTGGTGGTTAATATATTTTCAAAGATGGAACATTTCATTCTATGTCATAAGACCAGTGATGTTCATATTGCAGATTTGTTTTTCATAGAGGTGGGGAGACTGCATGGTCTATCAAAGAGTATAGTTTCAGACAAAGATACCAAATTTGTTGGTTATTTCTGGAGAACATTATGGAAGAAGTCGAAGATAGATTTGAAGTTTAGTTTTGCTTACCATCCACAAACTGATGGACAAATAGAAGTGGTCCATAGGAGTTTGGGTAACCTGCTAAGATGCTTAGTAGGAGATAAACCAAAGTGATGGGATTTAATTTTACCACAGGCAGAATTTTCTTATAACAATTATGTCAATAGGAGCACTAGTAAATCACCATTCCAAATTGTATATGGGAGTAGTCTAAGGAATTCTTTTGAACTAAGAAAGATGGATAAAGGAGAGAAGAGTAGTCTTGAGGCTAAAGATTTTGCTGAGCACTTGAAGAATTTGCATGACGAGGTGAAAAGGCATATCAATAAGATGAACTCTCAGTATAAGGCTAAGGCAGATCAAAAAAGGAGGTATAAGGAGTTCCAGGTAGGAGATGAATTCATGGTTCATTTGCGAAAGGAAAGGTTTTCAATTGCTACATACAACAAGTTGAAGATTAAGAAGTTTGGACCATGCAAGATCCTAAAGAAGCATGATTCAGGAAATACATGTGAGGTAGAGTTGTCTGATGGAATTCATATTTCACCTGTGTTTAACATCTCATATTTAATAGAATATCATGAGGGAGGAATTGATGAAGAAATAATAGAGGCATAGTGGAACATTCCAACACCTACTTCAAAAAAGGAGGAGATAGAAGACATTTTGGATAGCCATGTGGGAAGAAGAACAAGAAATAGGCGATATGTAGAGTACTTGGTGAAATGGAGAGGAAGACCTTTCGAAGATTCATAATGGTAATCTGAGTCTGAGGTTAACTGTCTTGTTTTCCCTCTAACCCTTGAGAAGTGACAGGGTCACTTTTCAAATTACCCCGTGTGTCTAATGCAGGAGCATCTAGGGTGTAAGAGCAATCTTGCATCACCCAAAAAAAAATGTTGTTTCTTTTCAATAAAGGCTAAATTTGGTAGGGTTACTATTTTAGTAAGTTTGCATTTACACACAATTGAACACAAAATCTTACACAAACCTCCAGAATGGAAAATTGAAGCCAATGGAAAAGAAATCACTTCAATAACATTTTTCATTTGAGAGATTCAAATTTTAATTTTCAAAAATCCTAGTAAAATCTTCGGAGTCAATTTTGAGGCACTTAGAGGATCTAGATGGGCCTGAAAATTGGTGGAAAATGAAAGTGGATGGCCTTTAGGCCCTACTCTTAGGCACAATATTTCTCGAGACCTTTTTGAAAAGGTATTATAATAGAAAATTCGATGGTCAAATCAAAAGTTATGACCCCACGAAGTTGTAATACCAAAATTAATAAAATTTCAAAATATCTTCCTGAGGAAGTTACACTTTCCAGAAGATTCTAGGGTGGTTACACATTCCAAATAAAGGATGTAAAGGGGGACTATAGAGAGGAGGTCGGAGCAAAGTAGATGGTGGCTCTGATTTGCAAACTTTCAGATTTATGTAAGCAGAAAGCCCATGTGATGGAAAAAATAATGTTGTAATTTCATTTTCATTTCAGTGATAATAGAAAATATTTGCTTTCCTTCTTTCATTTTGTTTGTGGCATTATTTGTTGTTTTTGTGAATTTTAGATTGTAAGGGGAGTGCCCTTCATCAAGTGGTATTAGAGCAGGTTTTCCTGAGTGTGTAAAAAAATAGCCGAACGTGAGGCAATTTGCACTAGGACTTGTGGTTGTGGGTCTATAAGAAAAGATGCCTCCACGAAGAAACCGTGGTGGGAGAAATATTGGGGTAATAGAAGAGGGTTTTAGAGCCCTCTAGAGACAAGTTCAAGTACTGCAAGAGGAGCTACGTAGGGTAGCTGATGTAAGAAGAAGAGATGAAAGTGAGGATGTGGCTAAAGATGAGGAGCCATTCGAAGAGGAAGCACAACATGTAATGGATCCTGGAGAAGTCAGACTGATTAGATCCATTTCAAAGATTGGAAAGAGGCCAAAGATAGAAGTTTCTAATTTTTCTGGAAACCTAAATCCAAAGGAGCTGATCGATTGGATCAATAATATGGAAGAGTATTTTGAGGATGAGGAAATAGAAGACCCCTATAGGGTCAAATTTGCAAAGGCCAAATTGAAAGGCCATGATAGCATATGGTGGCAAGAAGTCCAATTAGAAAGAAATAGAAGAGGAAAAGAGAAAATAACAAGATGGGATCGGATAGTTGAAAATTTGTAAAGACAATTCATTCCTAGGGACTATGAGTTGGATTTCTTGAAGAAGATGCAAGGGTTGAAGGAAGCAAGAAAATCTGTTAAGCAGTATACAGAAGAATTATACCGAGTCCTAATCAGAATAGGTCATTCTGAGGCCAACAAGGAGAAAGTTTCCCATTACATAAATGGGTTGAAGCCAAGCATTCAAGAAGAGTTGAATCTAGTAAGAATGTCTACCATTGAAGATGCATATCAGTTTGCTTTGAAGATAGAAGAGAAGTTGAAAAGGAGGTTTGAAAGTAACCAAAGAGATGGAGGTAGTACTAGAAGGACTAGTGGACGGTCATATGGAGGTCGAAATGAAGACCAAAAGAAGGGCAAAGGATCTAGTAGCAGCCAGAACTAGAAAGGAGATAACACCTATTGTCCTCATAACAGAGACCAAAGAGGAAGATGAAGATCTCCAGGCGAGGACCAAGGAGAGGAGGCTTTCATGGAAC
The DNA here is from genome assembly GCA_007258455.2 of Sequoia sempervirens. NCBI lineage: Eukaryota > Viridiplantae > Streptophyta > Pinopsida > Cupressales > Cupressaceae > Sequoia > Sequoia sempervirens. The sequence continues at coordinate 199,574 of VDFB02283917.1, read as the reverse complement.
TTTTTTCCAATGTCGAGAAGAAGGGTATAGGGAATATGAGTGTCCTCAACATCAAGGAAGGAAAAATAGAAAACTTGAGCATCATGCACGAGTTGCACATGTAGATGAAGATGTTGAGTCTTCACATTCTGAGGATGCAGAAAGAGGAGAGGTTCTTGTTACTAGAAGAGCCTCGTTGAATGAAGAGAAAGAGCCAACTCAAAGGAAGAATTTTTTTTGCACTAGATGTAAGAGTGAAGGTAAAGTTTGCAATGTTATTATTGATGGAGGTAGTAGTGATAACCTTGTTTAAAAATAGATGGTTAGTAAGTTTCAGTTGGAGAGAAGAAGAAATCTAAATCCCTACTGGATTTCTTGGTTGCAGAAGGACCATAAAGCTTTGGTTAATGAACAATGTCTAGTAAAGTTCAAGATTGGAAATTACCATGATGAGGTATTGTGTGATATTATGCCTATGGATGTTTGCCATATGTTGTTAGGTAGACCATCTCAGTTTGATCAACAAGCAGTACATGATGGACATGCCAACACCTATTCTTTGACAAAGGATGGAGTTCATCATAACTTGTAGCCCTTGAAAGAGGCAGAGGAAAAGGTATGCAGTAATGCAAGAATTTATTTGGTTGATGGAAGAAATTTCCTAGAAGGTATGAAGCATGAGCATATGTGTTTTGCATTGATCCCTAGAGTTGATAAAGAAGATACTATTGAGGTACCAAGAGAGGTTTTAGATTTGTTGAATGAGTTTCAAGCTATTATTTCAGATAACATACCTGAAGGTTTTCCTTCGGTAAGAAATATTAGTCATTAGATGGACTTGATTCCTAGAGTTAGTTTTCTGAATAAGGTAGCCCCTCATATGACTCCAGCAGAGAGCGAAGAGTTGAACAGACAAATGAAAGAGTTGTTATAGAAGGGATTGATTCGAGAGAGTTTGAGTCTGTAGTATCGGTAGTACTAGCACCAAAGAAGGATGGGAAATGACAGATGTGTACAAATTCTAGAGCCATCAACAAGATCACCATAAAGTACATATTTCCCTTGTCAAGAATGAATGACATTATGGATTGTTTGAGTGGAGCTGAGTACTTCACGAAGATAGATTTGAAGAGTGGATATCACCAGATCTGTATTAGAGAAGGAGATTAATGGAAGACAACCTTTAAAACCAAGGAGAGCTTGTACGAGTGGTTAGTCATGCCTTTTGGGGTAACCAATGCACCAAGCACATTTATGTGGCTTATAAATGAGGTATTAAAAGAATTTTTAGGAAAATTTGTTATTGTTTATTTGGATGATATTCTAGTTTTCAGTAAGACATTGGAGGAGCACCTAATGCATATCTAGAAAGTTTTTGAGAAGCTAAGGGAGAAGTTGATTAATTTGAAGAAATGTAGTTTTGTAAAAAGGGAGTTGGTGTATCTGGGATTTGTTGTCTTAGCAAAGGGTCTTAAAATGGATCCAAAGAAGGTGAGAGCTATCATTGAATGGCCTACCTCGAGGAATGTTACAAAGCTAAGATCATTTCATGGTTTAGCAAGTTTTTATAGAAATTTTATTAAGAGTTTCAGTAGTATTTGTGCACCTCTAACTAAAGCGATGAGAGGGGATAGAAAAGAGTTTAAGTGGGCTACAGGAGCATAATTTTTTTTTGATATGTTGAAGAAGAAAGTTATAGAGCAACCTATTTTGGCACGTCCAGATTTCATAAGATCTTTTAGGTGGATTGTGATGCTAGTGGCATTGCCATAGGACTTGTTTTGAGTCAGGAAGGTAAGCCTATTGCCTATTTTAGTGGGAAGTTAAATGATGCCAAGAAGAAATATTTTTTCTATGATCAAGAGTTTTATGCTATAGTTTAGACTTTGAAGAAATGGAGACACTATTCGTTTCCAAAAGAATTTGTTTTATATATTGATCACCAAGCTTTGCAGTATCTCAATAGTCAATGAAAGTTGAATCAAAGACATTTAAAATGCATTGAGTTTTTGTAGAGTTATACTTTTGTTTTGAAGCACAGGAGTGGAAGATCAAACAGAGTTGCAAATGCCTTAAGTAGAAGGAAAAAATTGTTGATAGAGATGAATATAGAGGTTGTTAGGTTCAATGAACTCAAGAGTTTGTATCTAGAAGATCTAGACTTTGCAAAAGCTTGGAAGAATTGTTTGGAACCTGTTACATTGGATAGGACAAGATGGTTGGATTTCTTAATCCAATTTGGAATGCTATTTAGAAGAAGCCAATTGTGCATTCCAAGGAGTTCTATGAGAGAGAATCTAATCAAGGAGAAGCATAGTGGAGGATTGGTTGGGCATTTCAGTTGGGATAATACCATTGCTCTTGTTAGTGAGAATTATTATTGGCCATAGTTACAATAGGATGTGAAGTTTGTACAAAGGTGAAAATTATGTTAGATGGCGAAAGGAACAAGTCAAAATGCTGGATTGTATCAACCATTACATGTACCTAAGAGGCCATGGGAGGACATTAGTATGGATTTTGTCCTTGGATTGTTGAGGACACAACAAGGGCATGATTCCATATTTGTGGTGGTGGATAGATTTTCAAAGATGGCACATTTCATTCTGTGTCATAAGACCAATGATGTTGTTCATATTGTAGAGTTGTTTTTCAGAGAGGTGGTGAGACTACATGGTCTACCAAAGAGTATAGTTTCAGACAAAGATACCAAGTTTTTTGGTTATTTCTAGAGAACATTATGGAAGAAGTTGAAGATGGATTTGAAGTTCAGTTTTGCTCACCATTCACAAACTGATGGACAAACATAGGTGGTCAATAAGAGTTTGGGTAACCTACTAAGATGCTTAGTAGGAGATAAACCAAAGGGATGGGATTTTATTTTACCACAAGCATAATTTTCTTATAAAAATTCTGTCAACAGGAGCACTAGTAAATCACCATTCCAAATTGTATTTTGGAGTAGTCTGAGGAATTCTTCTGAACTAAGAAAGATGGATAAAGGCGAGAAGAGTAGTGTTCAGGCTAAAGATTTTGCTGAGCACCTAAAGAATTTTCATGACAAGGTGAAGAATCATATCAATAAGATGAACTCTCAATATAAGGCTAAGGAAGATCAGAAAAGGAGGTATAAGGAGTTCCAAGTAGGAGATAAAGTGATGGTTCATTTTTGAAAGGAAAGGTTTCCAGTTGATACATACAACAAGTTGAAGATTAAGAAGTTTGGACCATGCATGATCCTGAAGAAGCATGATTCAGGAAATAAATATGAGGTAGAGTTGCCTGATGTAATTTATATTTCACCTATGTTTAACATCTCAGGTTTAGCAGAATATCATGAGGGAGGAATTAATGAAGAAATAATAGAGGCACAGTGGAACATTCCAACACCTACTTCAGAAAAGGACATAAAAGACATTTTGGATAGCCATGTGGGAAGAAGCACAAGAAATAGGCAATATGTAGAGTACTTGGTGAAATGGAGAGGAAGTCTTGTTGAAGATTCATCATGGTTATCTGAGTCTGAGGTTAACCGTCTTGGTTTCCCTCTAACTTCTAAGAAGTGATAGGGTCACTTTTCAAATTACCCTAGATGTCTGATGCAGGAGCATCCAGGGTGTAAGAGATATCTTGCATCACCCAAAAAAAATGTTGTTTCTTTTCAATAAAGGCTAAATTTGGTAGGGTTACTATTTTAGTAAGTTTTCATTTATGCACAATTGGACATAAAATCTTACACAGACCTCTAGAATTGTAAATTGAAGCCAATGGCAAAGAAATCACTTCAATACCATTTGTCATTTGAGAGATATTAAAATTTTAATTTTAAAAAATCCTAGTAAAATCTTCGGGGTCAATTTTGAGGCACTTAGAGGCTTCGGATGGGCCTAAAAATTGGTGGAAAACAAAAGTGGATGAGCAGAGTAGATGGTGGCTTTGATTTGCAGACTTGCAGATTTATGTAATCAAAAATCCCATGTGATGGAAAATATAATGTTGTAAATTCATTTTCATTTCAGTGATCATAGAAAATATTTGCTTTCCTTCTTGCATTTTGTTTGTGCCATTATCAATTGTTTTTGTGAATTTTAGATTGTAAGGGGAGTACCCTTCATCACACACACACACATATATGTATATATATGTAGGATGACCCGATAGTTGGTGTTGTTGCTATCTATCCAAAGGTTGATTCATTTCTTCACCTTAGGAGCAATATTTCCTCAGGTCCAGTTTTAGGCCTAAAAAGGTGAAATGTGATTGTTTCCTAGCTGTGAATGGGGGAAAACCCCTGATTGTCGTTTATGATCCCATTATTGTTTACTCCTCATTCACCTGTCCCCCTAATAACTGTTTACATTTTAGTCATTACAATGTTTAAGTTATGCCAGTAAAAAATTAGACATTACACCAGTATATGTTCACTACTTAGTGTGTAACTAACCAACAAAAAAAAACAAGTTTAAACATATATTGGTGCAAATATGTTTTCAACACAAGTCAACTTGCACAAAATAAAGTCATTTTTAAATTAAATAAAGTACAGTGATGTTTACAATAACCACTCCATGCAAGTGGCTTAAAGCTTCTAGTACAGTGTATTTACATGTATACATAAACAGTTAATGGTGCACGTTTTGACATAATACAAAACATTGATCAACTTTATGAGCTATCAATTGCACATTCACCCACACTTCCCTTCACATCTTCATGCATTAACTCCATCTAAATTTGGTACCTGCATTGACAGTTAATGGTGTAAGGCTCCCTAATATACCAAAAAACATATTATAACTCATATATATGACTGAATTTAATAAAGCTACTTATTTTGTCAATTAAACCAAATATAAAATTGATTTTCTAAAGGCCACGACAGAACTCAGGCATAAATGGCCACTACAAAATGAAATGACAGATTTTTTCCCATGAAAATTCAAATTTGAAACTCAACCACCACAATTCAATGCATTCAGCTTACACATTTGAATGATTTTATAAGAGGGAATTTCCAGGTTCATTTTCATTACGAATTCTCCTCTGCTTTCATTGAATATCCTCTACATAATTCAAATCTTACTAAGGCAACTTCTACACATTCCTCTTAAAAGGGAGCTTATTCAGGTCAGTACACCCAAAATAAGTAAATTCATGTATTTATTTATCAGTATACTAGATTTACATTTATGTTGTTTGTTTCATTATTCAATATTCTCTTTTATATTTATGTACTCAGTGTTTACATTATTTTCTGCCTCCTTTTTTTACATTTACATTGTCTGTTTCAATATTCAATATAATCTTTTATATTTAAGTACTCACTATTTACATTATTTTTAGGCATACTGTTCTACATTTATGTTGTATGTTTCACTATTCAATATACTCTTTTATATTTATGTACTCAGTGTTTACATTATTATCAGGCATAATGTTTTACATGTATATTATTTGTTTCATTATTCAATATACTCTTTAATATTTATGTACTCGGTGTTTACATTATTTTCAGGCATACAAATGATTTTATTTTCAATCAACTGTTCAACTTAGCAGTATCCATTATTTAATCATATCATAGTTATATTCTAAATCCCTCTTTAATAATCATGAAGTTGAATGGGTATACAGTTTTTGTCCCAATTTATTGACCAATTTTTGGATTACAATTTGCAGAAATATATATATATATCATGTCATGTAGGGTTTCATCATACCAAAATATATATATATATATATGTAATGATAAGAATATATCATTCTCTGTAAATACAATGATATATTCTTATCAGATTGTATGCATACATTCATACATACATACATACATACATACATCCACACACACACACATATATAATATAATATGATAAGAATATATCATTGTCTTTGTAGACAATGATATAATCTAATAAGAATATATCATTGTCTTTGCAGACAATGATATATTCTTATCAAATTGTATACATACATACACACACACACACACAAATATATATATACATATATATATATATATACAGTCATCCCATGTATTGTTTCATCATATCAAGCCGTGTAGGGTTTACATGTGATCGGTAGAAATTTGATCCACCTCTCTTCACCTGCAATATTGTTTGTTCAATAGTGGGCTCTTGTTGGCGTTGACGGTGTTTGAGTGCATTTTGGTGTGTTTACAAATCATTTATATGTATGGCATTAAGGGTTTGACTGTAATCATTTCTATTTACATGTGACTGGTAGAAATTTGGCCCCTCACGAATCATTCTGCCTATGACACTGAGGGTTTGGCTGCTATGATTTGTTTTGCCATTATTCTATGAACTAATCACATGTAATGTGATTTAAACAAAACATTGACGAAACTTTCACCAAGTATAATAATGAAATTTAATGGGTATACTGTCAAATGCCGGTATAATCATGAAATTTTATGGGTTTCAAGATACGGGTTAATGGGTAGACATTTTCTATTTTTACTAATTATAATATGCACATGAAATTAAATGGGTATACAGATTTTGTCGGATTCTCTTTGAATCCTTACATCATAATCATGAAATTTAATCACATTAAGCTTTGCAGAAAATGATATGTTCTAATTAGGTTGTATATATTGTTGGTGTAATTAATATTTAATTACACATTTGCATAAGTTTACTTAGGCATATTTAATTCCTAAGTTTTAGGTTCTTATCTTTATCTTTTGAGCTATCTTGTTGCTCAAGATAAGATTAGGGTTTGCATCTTTGCTTTTATAAAGTAAATCATATCTTGTAATTTATTGAATTCTTGAATAATATTATGTTGCACATTTTCTTGCAACCTCTCTGTTTTTTCTGATTTTATCTTCTGTGGAAGGTCTTTTCGGTTTGCAAATCTGATCTTGGTTTCTAACATGGCATCAGAGCCTTGATTTGCAACCCCTTCTCAGATTTTTGAGAAAATCATTGCAAGGTTCGTTCAAGATTCCTCGAGGATATCATGCCTTGAGTTCATCTATGTGCCATTTTGGATCAGATTGGGCTTCACCATTGGATTCAGAGCACTGGAAAAAGTCAAGATTGGCTTTTATTTTGCAGATTTTGGCCATCATTTGCCAGATCTGTGAGGGTTTTAGGTTGGGAGATTTTTTGCAAGTTCCGAAGGTAGCCGAATTTTTGGAGCAGTTTGGGCACAAACGGAGGTCACCATCACGTCCGGAGCGGCCAAAAACCTAAAAATTGACTATAAACTTGCCTATATTCGACATCAGCTGTTCGTGAGGCAAAAAAAATTATCCGTACGACACTGTTCATGGACTACACACAGTTCGAGGTGATTTTTTTTATTTTTTTAAAAAAAATCATTTGATTTTTTTCTGCAAATTTTTTTTAAAAAAATCATTCAAAAAGTTTTTTAGAAAAAGTTTTTAAAAATTGCAGTTTTTTTTTATTTAAAAAAAAAAAAAGTTTTTGTTTTTCTTAAAAAAAGACAAAGTACCTGCACAGGGTACTATGCAGGTACTAACCTGCATAGGTCAGTACTTGCGTACCTTCCCATGGTCACAATTTTTTATGATTTTTTTTAAAAAATATCAATGTTTTTTTATATACTTTTCTTAAAAAAATAATAATTTGTAATGTTTTTTTTATAAAAAAAAACATTTTTTTCTAAAATAAGTCCAATTGAAGAAATCTGCCGACGGCCATTTGGCTGTCAAATTTGGGCCCATATTTTTGCTGCGACAGCTGTATGACCGTCAAATTTAATGGCACGCTGTGTTTTCCCCATTTTGGAGCTGTTTTCTTCCAGAGGCCGTAACTTGGGCATACGGTATTGAAATCGGGCAAACGAGATATCGCCGGAAAGCTGGTTCCGAGCGCTTTCCAGTGGTGCTATTTAATTTTCAGTATTTTACTATTTATCTGCATTTATTTCTGTTTGAAGTAAGATGTTTATTTTATGCTTCCAAGCTCATAACTTTTTGCCACGATGTCCGATTTTTGCTATCTTTGTGGCATTGGAAAGGTATTAAGGAGCTCTATGTTTCTATTCATGCACTTTTTCTGTATCTATCCCAGGTTGATCGATTAGTCTAGATTTTTCCTGATGGTTTGTTTGGAGATTACTTAGATGTTTTGGCAGTTGGGAGGGTGCATCTTGCATCTTTGCACTTCATTTTCAGTAATACATCATTCAATAATTGCTTGCTACTTCATAGATTCTAGGGTTGTTCCCGTTTGGAGTTTTTGAGTGTTCTGAGGTATCGGGTCTGTTCTTTCTTTTTTCATGATTCCTTGAGTCAATCAGTGACTCTCATTCAATTTTAGTAGTAGACAAAAGTATCTTTCCTTGCTTTCCATATTTCAGTTCCAGTGTTACTCTATAGTGTTCTTTCAGTGCTTCTTGCAGCAGTCATCTCATTGTAGGGGGGTTTTGTCCCACTGGTTTTTCCTTCTCTACTTCATCTTGCATTTGTACATGAGTACCTAATCAGGCCTTGTTGCTAGGACTCATCTTTGCATAATAATTTGCTTTTCCCTAAGTTGCACTTATGGGGGGGTGTTGGTGTAATTAATATTTAATTACACATTTGCATAAGTTTACTTAGGCATATTTAATTCCTAAGTTTTAGGTTCTTATCTTTATCTTATGAGCTATCTTGTTGCTCAAGATAAGATTAGGGTTTGCATCTTTGCTTTTATAAAGAAAATCATATCTTGTAATTTATTGAATTCTCAAATAATATTATGTTACACATTTTCTTGCAACCTCTCTACTTTTTTTTTTTTCTCTTCGTGAAATTCAAATCTGATCTTGGTTTCTAACATATATATTTTTGTAGAGAATGATATGTTCTTATCAGATTGTATATATATCTATGCATACAATCATATATTCTTTGTTGTACTAACAAGTTATTCAATTTTTACTGTTCATGCAGGTTAAGTGGAAAATTATGGCACCTGCTAGAAGAAAAACAAGGGTTGTAGGAAGAGGAAAATGCACCATTAGAGTCACTCATGGGGTGCACTTCATTGAAACATAGGTTGTTGAGGAAGTTCATGCAATTCCCACCAAGAAGATGTTCCTGACTCTGCGGATGAAGCCACCAACACAACAGAAGAACCTCCTGTTCAGCCAAATGTTCAACCTGTTGTGCAATTGTCCTCACTTGTACCCATTAGGCAGTGGACATATGCTAATATGGAAGGAGCAGTTAATAGTGTCGAAGAACACAACATGTCAATCAAGGAAGCAACAATCAAGTGGGGTATGCCACCTAGCAATTTGAGGGCATGGTGTTAGGATGCACCACCACAAAGAGGAGGGGTCCACGTACCATTTTAACTGAAGAGGAGGAGACTAAAGTTGTCCAATGGTGCAAGGACATGGCAAATTGGGCCACAAACTGCAAGTAAATCAACTACAAGCCATAGTTACCCAAATAACTGCAAGTCAACCCAATCCTTTCATAAATGGGGTTCCTGGGAGGTCATGGTGGGTAGGATTTGAAGAAGGCACCCAATTTGACAATCAGAACAGCTGAAGGAGTGGACAGTGACATAGCAATTATGGTTTGTGCTTCTATTGTGCAAGCATTCTACGAAACCTGAGAATCTGATCAACCTTAACCACTATGGAGCAAGTCGAATATGGAACTATGATGAGACTGGTATTCAGGCTGGTAGGAACTGTGGCATGAGAGTTATTTGCCAAATTGGGTACAAAATGTGTACCACATTTGGTATCAAAAAGTAGAGAGTGGATCACAATGTTGGCTTGTGTAAGTGTGGATGGGATAAGCATTCTCGGGTTATACATGTTTAAATCAAAGAGGAACATGTAGAACTATACCATTAATTGTGAGATAGGGGTATTGATGGTAGTACAAGAACATACTTGGATGACAAAGGAACTATTTGTCAAATGGTTAGACAATTTTGTAGCTAATATCCCAGTTGGGGTTTCACCAACAAATAGGGCCCTTCTCATTTTTGATGGTCATGGTAGCCACATGGGTTTCAAGACCATTGAAGAATAAAAAAAATTAGGAATAGACTTGCTAATGCTGCCTGCTCATACCAATCACAAGCTGCAGCCATTGGATGTCAACATTTTTGCTCCATTCAAGGCATATTTCAGAGAGCAAAGAACCATTTGGCAAGTTGCAAACCCGCATATTGATATTGGACGTGAAGAGTTGGCAACTCTTGCAAGTCAAGCTTTCAGAAAATCCTTCAAACCAAGAAACATTGTTAGTGGGTTCAACAGAATAGGAATTTGGCCTCTTAATCGGTCAGCCCTTGACATCGACATGGGGACAAGTGAGGGCTATGTTGTTGAAGATGATGTTGTAACTCCTACAATAGAAGATAAACTGGTCACAATGGAAACTGAAGATGATGTTATGGCAGCAAAGACATGCTTGCGTCTACTTGGTTACAATGAGGATGTAATAGATGGTTTTGTGAGGGAATACGATGCAAGGGATTGTGGCAAGTGATGTTGCAGTAGAATGCAATGGGGGTGATGAAACTACAACACACATTCAACCAAAAATCCAACAAGTTTTTGCATATTTCCAACCAGAAGTTCAACCAGTTATTGCACCCTGCAATGAAGATACAACCACTACATCAACAGGCCTAAGTTTTCCAACTCAAGTTAGCCAACCAAAATGGATGCATGAAGCAGCCACAAACCTTGGAGTGCAAATAAATATGACTGAGGAAGAAGTCAGCCTCTCTATGCCTTCCCCACCACACGTTGATCTAGCTGAAGTAATACATTACTTCACTACTGCAAGGAATTGGCAAGATCGTAGTGATGGTCAAAGTGAAGATGACAATGTTATTAGTGAGGAAGAAGTTGAGTTTGTGCCATGCACCCCACATGATGGATCGCAAACAACAAGACCAAACAACAAATTCTTGAAACTTCTAGTGCAGAGGGTGCAAGGAACATCATGGCGAGGTTGTTCGGGAGTGCTTCACCTTAGTAGGCAAGTCCCAAGTACTAACATCTGACGCCTTCATCGAATTGTTCAACCAACAAGAGGCAGAGAAGAAAAGGCAAGAGGAGTTGCAACAATGTAAGGAGAGATGTTGTGGAGAAAGGCTGACCGTGAAGCAGAAGCAATTCTAAAGGAAGTAATGAGGGCTGACAAGCAAGCAAGGAAAGTGATAGAAGATGAGCAAAAAATGATAAGAATATGAGAGAAAGCCATTAGACAGGAGCAGCCAAGGTTGGACATCTACAAAAGGCAGTAGAAAAGAAAGCAAAACAAGCAGAGAAGATAAAATGTAAGTCTACAGTGGGTTATCCTATACCCTCCCAACATCCCATCCTGCTTGATATGATGAGCATTTTGTCACCATCCTTTACAGCCATCAACAATATGTAGGTTGGGAGTGGCTCACAGCGAATGGGATTGAGTGCAGATGCAAGCTAGGCATTGCTTGCTTAAATAGCAACATGCCTTCAAAGAGGTATTAACCAAGTATCACCTCCTACAAGTGGACCTAACTCAACTATTGGAAGATATCTCACCTGACCTCCTTTTCCTAGGAATATGGACAATTGATTATGTGCATATTGAATTTTTTTTTTTGATCGATGTAGCAATATATTTTGGTGATTTGGTTTGCAAATAAGATATTTTTATCTACTTCAAGTTATAACTATGATATGATTATAAGATGTGATAATGCTATTGTAATTATGTTTCAAACCTCACATATGTTTAAGGTGAGAATTTCAATACAAGCTTTGAGTAATATTTTCATATGTTTCAAGTATGTTCTAGCCATATTTTTCTCTTGCACCACCCAATCAATTATTGTAGTTTGATTCAAAATATAACTATGATATGATTACAAAATGTCCTAATGTTGTTGTTGTTTGTTATTGGAACCTCAAATTTGTATCTCTTATATGTTTGATGAGGGTTTCAGTCTTCTATTTTTTGTGGTTTCACTAATTATACTATTTTTCAGTGTTTGTCAATAAAAATAATCACAAAACTTTGTTTGCAAACACAATTTATAGAAAACAATATATTTTTTGCAAACAATGATATTATATTATAATATTGTATATATATATATATATATATTTTTTTTTGTAGGCAATGATATATTCTTATTAGATTGTGTGTATATATACATATATATACACACAATTTGATAAGAATATATCATTTTCTGCAAATAGTAACCTGCCAAAAAATCCATGGGAGATGATGGGTTTAGGGCTTAAAGATTCCCGACAAACTGCTGTTAGGTAAACCCATATGCATGGTTTGATGAAGGCATATGGGGCATATGGTTAACAAGGTAATGTGGTTGGGTCGAGATTAAAGCGACCACCTCCTAGTAGAAAATGATACATTCTTTGTAGACAATGATATGTTCTTATCAGATTGTATATATGTATTTGCAGACAATGATATATTCTTATCAATTATCAATATCAAAATTTAACAAAACTACATGTTAATTATTAGATTAATTATATACACACACACACACATATATATATAGCTATATATGTACATACATATATGCATAACCATATATATGTATGTACATATATACCTATCAATATATATATATATATATGTATATACATGCAGATATATAATTAATCTAATACTAACTAATCTCATAATTACTGTATACTATTACTCATTCCATCTAACTTTCAGCCATATATATAAAAAGAAATATTTTTCAGTATTACTAGGTCATTGCCAAAGTAAATTCATAGACTTTACCTTCCATTAACGTTGAATGTCTTCTATTGATTGTAGAGAAGTCCTCGCATGCCTACCAATAAGAGACCAATGCCAATAAATTTATTCATCCAATCAAATAAGCATTTATAAGAAAACTATATATTTATGAACATATGTATCTCATAAAATGTAAACATATCATAAAGCATTTAGAGAAAAATTTCCCTATAGAGTTTATTGTGTTAACAAACACAGCTTCGTTGGTATGTTGATAATCCACACACTTGATTCACCTCTCCACGCTCCCGCTTGCCTACAAAATAATTGTAATAAATGGGGGTAGTACTCGGTACTCATAACATTCCCACATCAAATCATCCTTACAATATTGCATGCACAACAATAAGAGTTTTGATTGGAGCATTAAAATCCATAATGTTTTGATCCTTGGTATGAAGCTGAAAATAACAATGTGTATTTCATATGATGGCACCATACATGGGAGAGTGCAATAGAAAGGACAATATATACATGTATATGTATGTGTATACATGTATATCTATATGCATATGCGTGTACATATACATATATTTATTGGAAACTGTTGCACGATTCTATTTGAGGGTGTGTATTGTGCATATACTTCATGCCATGACTTTCAATAAATATATGTATATCTATATAAATATACATGTCTATGTATCTACATATACATGTATATGTATATACAAATATGTAATCTGATTATTGAAACACATAAAATAAGTGGAAGAAAATAGATAAAATAAAATAAATATATTGTATGTTGTGATATGATTACATAATGGATAATGCTCATTTGAACAACTAACTGAAAAATGAATAATTTGTATGCCTGAAAATAATGTAGACACTGAGTATATAAATATAAAAGAGTATATTGAATAATGAAACATACATCATAAATGTAAATCTGGTATATTGATAAATAAAACCATGAATTTAGTTATTATGGGTGTACCAACATGAATAAGCTCCCTTTTAAGAGGAATGTGCATAGGTTTCCTTAGTAAGCTTTGAATTTTGTAGAGGATATATAAGGAATGACCCTGGAAATTCCCTCTTATAAAATCATTGGAATGTGCAAATTGAATCTTTGTGGGAAACAATATGTCATTTCATTTTGCAATGGACAATTATCCCTGAGCTTTGTTGTGGCTTATAGGAAATCAAATTTATATTTGGTGTAATTGAAGAAATAGGTGGCTTGCATAAATTCAGTCATACATATGAATTATAATATGTTTTTTTGTTTTGTTATATGTATAGAGGTGAATTTTGAAAAGGATATGCGGTGAAAGCATAGGAAAATTCGTAATGAAAATGACACTAAAAATTGCCTCTTATAAAATGATTTGAATGTGTATATTGAATTCATTGAATTGTGGTGATTGACTTTCAAATTTGAATTTTCATGCCAAACAATCGGTCATTACAATGGTGCGTTGAATGAAAAAAATCCTACTTACAATTATCAATTAACCTATTTCAAGTTACGTTTGTATGTGGGCCCGGTCAAAATATCATGTGGGTCCACTAGGAGGTGGTCACTTTAATCTCAACCTCATCACATTACATTGTTAACCATGTGCCCCATATGCCTTCATCAAAGCACGTGTATGAGTTAACCATGTGCCCCATATTCCTTCATCAAAGAATGTGTATGAGTTAACCATGTGCCCCATATGCCTTCATCAAACCACACATATGAGTTAACCTAATCGCAGGTTTTTGGGCAGCTTTAAGCCATAAACTCATCATCTCCCAAGGTTCTCTTCCTCATTTTCACATATATTATCCATATAAGATTATACATATATAATCATATATATATATATATATATTAGATTACATATGTACACTCTTATATAGATATATATCTATATCAGATTACATGTGTAGTCTTATATGGATATATATCTATATCATATATCTATCTAAGATTATACATTTGAAATTTGATATATATATATATAAAATGACATCGAAATTGACATCCCTAAGATAGAAAAAGGGTCTCTTTAGCTAATATCAAAATTGACTTCAAGAGGCTCTCTTTAACATATATCAAAATTGACATCCCTAAGATACCAAAAATGGAAGGGTTTCCATGTCTAAAATTTTAGGTATAAAATTGGAGAAAGAAGACAATGAAATTTTATGCAATGTATATGAAGGTTGCCATGGATGTTAGCAGCTGCATAGTGACTATCCATTGTTATCATTTAACCGAGGTTCAGAAGGGATGGGAGAATAGTTCATGGGGAAGGAAACTAATTGTGCAAAAGCAAAGAGCTGCATTAAATGACTTTGGTCGGTTTAAAGCCATGCTTGTGAAGATTAAGGTTTGTTTTAATCTTCAAGAAGTTGGTTTTACCTCTAAGCTGAAAAAGAAAACTCTACTTGAACCAGCACTAGTTTTACCTTTTTGTAGTTGGATGATATTTTTAGCATTTGTGGGTTTCCATGAGGATATGAACAAATGCAAAGTAACTGAGTTATAGGAATATTAAACTGATAATGCCAATGTGTTTATTAAAGATAACTGAGTTATAGGGATATATGGCAAGAAACTTGGGCATTATTAAATGGTAGACATTGATAGAGGATCATGTTAAGGTCCATGTGATAAAACCGTACACGACTTGATATGATGAAACACTACAAGGCATTACTATATATATAATCTGATAATAATATATCATTGTATTTGCATACAATGATATATTATTATCAGATTATATTATATATATAGTCATGTCGTGTATATATATATATCAAGCCTCATGTTGTATAGGGTTTCCTCATATTAAGCCATATAGGGTGTCATCACATGAACATATATATATATATATATGTTCTTATCAAATTGTATATATATTTGCAGACAATTATATATATAATTGTCTGCAAATATATATATACAATCTGATAAGAACATATCATTATCTGAGAAGAATATATCATTGACTGCAAAAATATATATACATTCTGATAATAACATATCATTGTCTGAAAATAATTTATCATTGTCTGAAAATAATATAGCATTGTCTCAAAATAATATATCATTGTCTGAAAATATATATATACAATATGACAAGAACATATCATTGTCTGAAAAGAATAAATCATTCTCTACAAAAATATATATACAATGTGATTAGAACATATCATTGTCTGCGAAGCTTCATATGATGAAACCCTAAATGGTTGATATGATGAAACCCTAAAAGATTTGACTATATGTATATATATAATTGTCTACAAATTGTAATCTTAAAACTGGTTTAGAAATTGGGACAAAAATTTGTATACCTATTGTCTTTTTAATGATTATAATGTAGGGATTTGAAGAGAATCCAACAAAATCTGTATACCCATTTAATTTCATGTGCATACTATAAATACTTGAAAATAGAAAACATCTACCCATTAACCTGTATCCTGAAACCCCTCAATAATTTGGGGAAAAAACTGAAAACCCATAAAATTTTATGATTATACCGGCGTTTGACAATATGCCCATTAAATTTCATGATTAGACTTGGTCAAAATTATGTCAATGTTCTATTTATATTACATTACATGAGATTAGTTCATAGAATAATGTCAAAAGAAATCATAGCACTCAAACACTATCGACACAAAAAAAAACCCACTGTTGAACAAATAATCTTACAAGTGAAGAGAGGTGGGGACGTTTTATGCAGCTCCATATAAGATTACATAAAAAAAATTTCAAGATTAAGTTCAAGATTATATACCCATTAAATTTCATGATTATACTTGGTCAAAATTTTGTCAATGTTCTGTTTAAATCACATTACATGTGATTACATCATAGAATAATGTCAAAAAAAGGCATAGCGGTCAAACCCTCAATGCCATAGAAAAAATAATTCACGAGGGATCAAATTTCTACCATTCACATGTAAATAGAAATGATTACAGTCAAACCCTTAATTTCATACACAAATGTTTTTTAAACACACCAAAATGCACTCAAACACTGTCGAAGCCAACAAAAACCCACTATTGAACAAACAATCTTGTAGGTGAAGAGATGTGGAGACGTTACTTGCAGCAGAAGGGAGCTGAAGGACGTCGCCATGGTCACAGGAGAAAAAGTTGACGGAAGGAGAGAGGAGGCAACCATGAAAATTCTGGAAGGAAACCGCGAGAGATGATGAGTTTAGGGCTTAAAGCTGCCCAACAACTCACAGTTAGGTTAACACATACATGTGGCTTGATGAAGGCATATGGGGCATGTGGTTAACTCATACGCGTAGTTTGATGAAGGCATATGGGGCATGTGGTTAACATTGTAATGTGATGAGGTTGAGATTAAAGTGACCACCTCCTAGCAGACCCATGTGATATTTTGATTGGGCCCACATACAAATGTAACTTGAAATAGGTTTAAATGATAATTGTAAATAGGCATTTTTAATTTTTAATTTTTATTATTTATAATGAACGGGTATGGGCGAAATAATGAAGATGTAGGGGACGGAGGTTAAAAAACACCCTTTTTGAGCACCTTTCGCTTTACAAGTTCCATAAAGTGCGTTTTAAATACCCGAAAGCCATTTTTTTCTTTTTAAGGTCCTAACTCGCTTATGAAGAAGCCTAAAAAAAAAAATTGAAATTGGACCTATTTTGCACTTTGCATGAATGCGCGAAGTTAGCCCTAGCGGCTACTAGTACGTTTCCCTATAAAGAAAGGGTTTCATGTGCCCGTTAGTGTAAGACTAAGGATGTAAAGAAGGGTATATGATGTAATACACCCCTGACATTGTTTCTATCGTTGACTAGAGAGAATGGGGTTGATGTGCCCAGGGTGTAAGACTAAAGTAGTAAAGGAAGATGTTTTCGGGACTAAAGTAGTAGAGTTGGCAAGAACTATAGTCGAGGGCCATTTAAAAAGTATGACGTATAGAGAGGTACCCTGGGCATTTCCCTATAGAGAGTAGGGGGGAACCCGAGCATTGAATAGAGAAGGAAGGTATCCAGGTAGGAAGCACCAGGGAGCTTTTGGTTTCTAGCATCTGGCTTCTGGGGTCACCTGAAAACATAGAAGAGAGGATCCGTGCCTATAGAAACTATGGGCCGGTTATGGCTGCCAGTGAAGAGAAAAGAAAGGTCCCAACCCCACTGACCAAAGGTGAGTGTGTGTATATATAT
Organism: Sequoia sempervirens; assembly: GCA_007258455.2. Taxonomy (NCBI): domain Eukaryota; kingdom Viridiplantae; phylum Streptophyta; class Pinopsida; order Cupressales; family Cupressaceae; genus Sequoia; species Sequoia sempervirens. Next base: position 181,648 of record VDFB02283917.1, on the reverse strand, counting down.
AAGCATGGAAAAAAAAACTTTCAAATATTTCAACAATTCTATCTATAAAAAAAAAGCACTTTAAAACCCAATTATTCTCACAATAATTAAAAGGTATAACAAAGCATTAAATGTACCAAGTCTTTCCAAAGAAAAGAATTGCAGCAAAATTATATATGCTATCACCAGAGCTCATCACTAGGAACCTATCATCTCCCTTTTGTTGCTCATGCTACCAAATTAGGGGAAAATATATTCCCTAGTTTCTTATGTGCTTATTGAGTGTTCCTAGAAACTAGGGGTTGCATCACCAATTTTACTTGCTAACATTAAAGCAACATTAACCCTAAATTTAGACATCTTTATCCCATGTGCTTACTTGATTATCATTTGACATAATTCATCTACTTGGTACATGATGCATGCATTTACATTTATTACTTTACATTTAATTGATATGCTTACATTCTTAGACTATATTTACATTTCATGTATTGCTTTTCCCTCTCATCCAATTCCTTGTGTCCTAAGGATGCAACCAATTGTAGGTGCATATTTTGTCATTAGCATTCTTGAGTTGAGTTTTATAAATACTTACATTTTCTTATATAAAGACTCATCTATCATGACCAAATAGATCAATATCACATGGCACACCAACACTCCATGTGCCTCATCATCTTATGACCACCATGCTTGGTGGAGCATTATCCACTTTTCGTACAAACATAATTTTTTAACCCTATTTCCTTCTCTCTCTCATGATCATTGATAATGAGATTTAGATTGCAGTTATCATTTTGTTATTATTTATATATTGATAAATGACACAAAATCATGAAAAATTGGACTATTTTCCCTTTATAATTATCCACCTATCTACACATATTCATCTCCCACACCACTCCCATACGTGCATATTTTGATATATTCACCCAAACTACACATCAATTATGCCTATCCATGTACATATTCCTAGAACATATATTGTTCACTTTGATTTGGCTATTTTCATTTCGCAAGTGATTTTTTGTGGTCACAAGGTTGGCCCCATGACCATGGACTTGACCCCTGAAATTTCAAAATTTGGCCAACTTGTGTCTATTCCTTTTATGTTAAGGGCCAAGTAAACATGTGTTTTACACACTTTATTACTATGGAATTATATTTAAAGCTATCCAATTCACATTAAGGGACCTATCTTCCTCTTCCAATCATTTAGATCTAAATTGTTCACATTTAGTGAAATGACACTTCAATTTGGTGTTCTAAAATGAATCTATATACATGCTCATTTTAGGAGAATTCACACAGCTAAGACTTGTTGCCTATGATATTTTACTTAGGTTTTTAAGGGGTTGAATTAGGAGAACATATCCACTTAACACAAATCAATAATTCCCCAAAGCTATTTAAAAATATTGCTAATCTCAAGTAGTGGAAAGGCAAAAAAAAAAGAGCAAATCAAGCACGATATGAATTAGGATTGTACACTAGTCAAGATCATTTCCAAGGGTACATGACATTTTTGCAAGCACAAAATTGACCATAGTCCATGAATTTGACCCCTTGTAATATAGATAGATTTTTTAGATCTTGAGATTGTTGATGTAATTGCAGCTTCGGGCTTCATAATTCCTTATTTATATGTGATTATTCAATGTAAAGAGGCACTTCACATGGAAACTTTGTAATTATCTTCGTGGTCGACCTTCCTTGTAAATTGTATTTATTAAATTGAAATTATATTTTTATGATGGCCGACCTTGCATGAAAAGGTGCGACCTCTCTCCTTCAAGTTGTATAAATACAAGATCTTTCCACTCATTTGTACATCAATCAAGTTCTAGCATTTCTTCTCTTCTAAGTGTGAATTATTCAAGGGCAGATCAATCAAGTGCGGATTGGGAATTATCAAGAGTAGATAGCGAATTTCTTAAGGGAAAATCTGAGTTATAAGGAAGTGTTGATTACTTGTTATCATTGCATCTTGTGAAGGTGTTGCATATCGGCCTTGAGATTGGCCTCATTGTGAAGAGACTTGTTGCCATTATTGATATATAATAGAGAGATATTTGTTGTTGGGTTTTTTCCCTCAAGAGGAGGGTTTTCCCAGGGCATCTGCTGTGTTATTTTGTCTGACTTTTTAATTAATTTTCTATGCATTACATCTGATGATAAAACTAACATGGTATCAGAGCGGGTTTGAAGAAGATCTTGATTAGATTTAAGTATTACAGTGATACTCTTTATTCTTTCTCTCTTCATTGATTTATTCTATCTCTTTGTCAAGATGGTGAATGGTCTTAAGATTGAGGATAGACTTGAGGGAGCAACAAACTTCACATATTGGAGATTCAAAATTATGATCACCTTGGAAGAAAGTGAATTGGTCGAGTTTGTGGAGAGAAAAGTCTCTAAACCTATTGATGAGGAAGAGAAGGTACAGTGGAAGAAGAAAGATATCAAGGAAAAGAAGATGTTAGTTGATTCTGTGAAGGATCATATTGTTCCTATTGTCTCTAAGTTGAAGAAAGCAAGAGAGATGTTTAAGACTTTGGAGGAGATGTACGAAATAAACAACACAAGCTGGGCACTTGTATTAAAGAAACAACCTCATCATGTTAAGATGGTGGAATGAGAATCTCTCATTGCTTACTTCATGAAGATTTCTGAATTGAGAGATTAGCTCTCTTCTATTGGTCATTTTGTTGATGTCAAGGATTTGACCATGCTTGCCCTTAATGGTCTTCCTTCATCTTGGGAGTCTTACATTCAAGGAATCAGTGCAAGATTGAAACTTCCCAAGTTTGATCATTTGAGGGTAGATTGTATTCAATAAGAGTCTAGGTTGGCTGCAAGAGGTATTGGTTGAAGCTCTACAAATGAAGACATTCATGTTATTTCCACTCAATCCTTGAAGAAGAAAGGGAAAGGTGGAAAGAAAGGATATTTCAAGAGGAATAGAGATAAAGGAGTTGATGGTGCTCCCACATTCAAGAAGAAGTGGGACCTCTCCAAAGTCCAATGTTTTCGTTGTGACAAGTTTGGTCACTATCCAAAGGATTTCCCCACCAGGCCTAATCAGCATGCTTCAAGAAAAAATATGGATGAGATCTCTCCTCAGAAGGATTCTAGGGAATTTCTATTCTAAGCCATGGGCATGTGTTCAAGTCATGAAGGTTGTGTGTTGATCTATGTGCAAGAGCAGTGTATCTTACTGCGTCCAGTATTTGCATCCATTAGAATATTTAAAGAGATAAGTATTCTTTGTTTGCTGATTTATTTTATTTATTTGGATCTTGTTATTAGTTAAGAGAGATAGTGGTTTCTCTTGAATTGTGTTCACTAGCATAAGATCCTTTGAAGATTTCATTTATTGCTAGTCATTTCATGTTGGTTGTGAAGATTTATGAGTGTGACTTTGAAATAAAAAGAGAATTGAAATTTTGATGGTGATTGGTCACATCAATATCATTCTCTAATGCATGAACTATGATAGAGCCTTGAACTCTTGGAGAGAGTTGGTTCTACATGCTAACTACATATTGCATTCAAGAAATTTGTAGTTGTGTAGATTGTCTTTTGTTGTACTGAGTTTAGCACTCTCAAGAGGAGTAAAAAATGGAAGAAAGAGTTATATCAAAATTCAATAAAGATAAGTTCTTTGTTCCTTCATTATGATTCTTTGATATATTTCTTTGATTTACTTATTAATGTTTTAATATTGTTCATAAATTCTTATGTATTCATGCTATAACTTGAAATAGTAAACCTTCTATGATTCTAGCCTTGATATTTCTTTGGATAGTTATAAATTGTTAGTAATCTCTCTCTAAAATGCTTTCAGGACAGTTCTAGGAGCAAGAAGGTGATGAGAGATTACTTAGTGATGAAAAGCTTGAGGCATCTTGCAAGGAAGTCATGCCGACTAAAGAAATGATCACGTGTGAAGTCACAACTGACAACCATGGGATTGAGTTGGTGGCTAGAGAGGGCTTACTTCTAGAAATATTCTTTGCAATATTTGAAGCAGGGATCAAGAGGGAGTTTTGTAACTCACTGAGAAGAAGTGAAGATTATTGTATTACAAGGCTAAGTGTTAAATCTTTGAAAGGCCTCTTCAGCTGCTGAGATCAAAATTGCACAAGATAGTCATCTAGATTTGACATTGGTAGCTCTGCAAACCTATTCAGAATAGTGTGATCTGGGATGAGGTCGAGGAGGACAATTTTGAATTCTCTACAGTACCAGAGGTGTGCGCTAGAAAACATTTATCTAAGGCAAGTGTTGCAGAAAATATTGGACAAAGAGGTCAGAAGGTTGATGCAAGTACTTGAAGATTCAGAGGGATTCTAATGAACCTGAAGAAGATGTTTAAGGAGGTTGTAGCTAGTTCAAATCTGGTGGATCCTCTATATGCACAATTGATTGGATTGTTGATGTATCTAGTCAATACTAGACCAGATATTTGCTACGCAGTGAATGCACTTAGTCAGTTCATGTGTGAACCAAGGCAAATACATCTAGTTGCAGTGAAGCATATCCTGAGATACTTGTGTGGCATAGTTGGATATGGCTCGAGATATTCCTCAGGCATGGACTTGGAGCTGCATGGTTATACTGATTTTGATTGGCCAGGTTGTGTTACTGATCAAAAGAGTACCTTTGGATGTTGCTTCAGTTTGGGGTCTGTGATGATTTCCTGGTGTAGCAAGAAGTAGTCTTCAGTGGCATTGAGTACAGTAGAGGCCAAGTATATTGTAGCTTGTGTGGTAGCTTGAGAAGTAGTGTGGCTTTGTAAGCTCCTTGAAGGATTGTTTGGACAATCATTGGAGCCTACTATCATTCATTGTGATAACCAGAGTTGTGTGAATATTTCTGTCAATCTTGTGCTTCATGACAAAACCAAGCATGTTGAGATCAAATACCATTATATCAGAGATATGGTATTGAGGAAAGCTATACAGTTGAGGTATATCAACACTGATGAGCAGACGACAAACATTCTCACCGAGCCTCTCTCCAAGATAAAGTTTGAGTACTTTCAAGAGAAGCTTGGTATGGTGGAGAATACAACCCTAACTAAGAAGGAGTCTCAGTATCAGTGATCCTCTTTAATGAGTTCTCTATGAGAGAAGTTCGAGGTGAAATCCCTTGTTAATGCATTCTTCTTTGCAAGAGAAGTTTGAGGTGAAAGCCCTTGTTCCACCCTCTAGGAGAGCCATGGTGAAAGTCATGTTGAGGTGACAACATCACGCAAGTGATGAACAGTTGTACATACCATACATGGTTGTAGCCATTGTGGTAGATATCATGATGAGGTGATATCTGATATCACAATGAGGTGATATCTGATATCACAATGAGGTGATATCTGATATCACGATGAGGTGATATTTGATATCATGATGAGGTGATATCTGATATCACGATGAGGTGATATCTTTCCCTTCCACATATGGTTGTAGCCATTGTGGTTGACATCACGATGATGTGATGTGTCTTGTGCAACAAGTAGTATTCCTCCCTAGCTGAGAGGGAGTGTTGATGTAATTGCAGCTTCAGGCTTCATACTTCCTTATTTATATGTGATTATTCAATGTAAAGATTCACATGGAAGCTTTATAATTATCTTCTTGGCTAACCTTCCTTGTAAATTGTATTTATTAAATTGGAAGTATATTTTTATGATGGCTGACCTTGCATGAAAAGATGCGACCTCTCTCCTTCAAGTTGTATAAATACAAGATCTTTCCACTCATTTGTGCATCAGTCAAGCTCGAGCATTTCTTCTCTTCTAAGTGTGAATTCTTCAAGGATAGACCAATCAAGTGCAGATTGGGAATTATCAAGAGAAAATAGTGAATTTCTTAAGGGTAGATCTGAGTTACAAGGAAGTGTTGATTACTTGTTATCATTGCATCTTGTGAAGGTGATGCATATCAGCCTTGAGATTGGCCTCATTGTAAAGAGACTTGTTGCCATTATTGATATATAATAGAGAGATATTTATTGCTGGGTTTTTCCCCTCAAGAGGAGGGTTTTCCCAGGGTATCTGCTATGTTATTGTGTCTAATTTTTGAATTAATTTTCTATGCATTACATCTAATCATAAAACTAACAGAGATGAAGCATAAATAAATATCACATTTCCAAATTTAAAATATTCAAAATTTAACACCATATCAAACTTTTATTTATTCTCAAACCCAAAACTAAATATCTTTATTTATCACATATTTTTCATAATATAACATTTATTATTTTAGACTCAATTTTATTATTAATAAACTAGATTAATTTATGTCTATATATTTGATCTTATTAAATCAACTTCAATTAAATTTATACTTAAAAAATAATGTTCTAGATATTTCCTTTTATTAAAAAAATTTACTTTATAAAATGAAATAATTATCTATCAATTCCAATTCCTTATTTATATAAATCACTATAATATTCCCATGGTAACATAGAATAAGAAGAAAGAAAAGTATTAGGCCTTCTTTACCCCCCAAAATGAAAGAAAAGTATAATATTAATCTATCGAGAGGAAGGAAAAAAAACCATCTTTACCTTTAAATCACGAATGCTTTGTTCTTAAGGCTGCATTTGGCTTCTTAAGTCCGAACTTGACTCAGTTTTTTATTGGTGAAGAAAGCCTTTCACAGAGAATTCTGCCAGACTCTCAATTTTTAAGGTAATCTTTCTTTTCTCTCTCATTTATTTTATATGTAAATGTTTTCAGCAGTGGTAACAATATTTAGGTAGCTCTTGACTCCTTAACAAGCTATGTATGCTACAAATTCATTTGTTTGATTCAATATGAGATTTTCTTTACTTTTTGAGTTCCATGTATATAGATTTTCTTATTTTATTTTGTGGATTTCATAAATTTGTTGATGTTGTTTGTTTTGGTTGTTGTAATTCTTGATTTCACAGTTGTTTTTGTTGATTTTACTTTTTTCTGTCATCTTTAATTTTTCAAAACCTTTCAAAATATAAATCTTATAGAAATGTCATTGTTTAATTGATTGAGTATTTATGATAATTGAAAGACAATTTTGAATTTAGATGTATGCTTTTTTATAATGTTGCAATCTATTACATAAAGATAAACATGTCAATATCTATATAATCTTAAAACTATGTAATCTTAAAAGAAGAAGAAGTGTGTCTTGAATGAGAATTCTCTCCAAAATTTATTTTAATGTATGACTTCACAATTTTGAGAATAAGGTTAATTTTGAAAATTGGGCTTGCATAACATATCTTGTTTTTTGTATGTTTTACCTTCAAATATGAAAAAACAAAAAAGTAAAATTCAACAACTCTGTCATCTTTTCACAATGTACTAAATTGTAGAAACCAAGATTAAATGCACATTAATATATATATATATATATGCAATAATATAAAAGGAACATGGAAAATTTATTATAAAGGAATTTAATTGATTACATTATTTATTGACAATTATGAAAGGTCTTCACCCTTTTAATTTTTACAATCACTTTTTATTTAAGAACTAAACTATTAACTTCCCAACACATTTCTAACATTAACAAACTTACTTTTGGTTCATAACATCTAACAAATCTTCATTTGATCTAAAAATGAAATAAATATTAATAATATTGAATCAAATAGCAACAAACCCAAGATGATTTGGGGCATCCATCAATCTAACTCAGCTTTCCACTCTGTAAACTCAATCTCCTGTTTCTTGGTACTAATCAACTAGTGTTGATATCTGTTTGCATTCTCTTAGTTCCTGATCTTTTGCTTCACATTCCTATTTGAACAATGTTTGTCACTCTTCTTCATCCAATATCATATGTTATTGTCTTCATAGTTTAAAGATTCATTACCTTTTTATTATCTATCAACATAATTATGACCATTTATACCACATACATTATAAGCAAACATTAAAAATATTCCTTCTTCACTGTCCTAACTAAAACTTCTCATTATCTTGAGGTCTCACATTATGCACTGCTTTTATACTTTCCAATGTTCTTTCCCAAATGATACTCTTCAATATTAACTAATATAATTTTTATGGCTATTATTTTAGTAAATGTATATGCATATGAAAAAAATTAACTTTTTTTTAACTTTCCTATTATAGTAATTGTAAGAATCAGGATCAACTGTATATCAAGAAACACAATCGGGGTCAACTTCTTCCGGATTTTTCTCAACAGTTGGATCACTTGGTTGAACTTGATAGAGCTGTTTAATGCCCTTGCTTTGTAACATTTCTTGTTTTAATAAAAAATTTACCCCTCCTTAATGTTTATATCAAGAAACACAGAAAATATACTATGAAAGAATTCAACTGAATCTGCCTTTCCCTTAAAAAATCTAACCCTTAAAAATCTAACTATTAACTACTCAAAAAACTTACTTTTAAATCATAACATCTAACATACACAGAAATGTCACATAAAATAAAAAGTTTACCCATCTATGGCACAGATGCCCTTATTCTGCTTAGAAAGGAGAAACCATACCAAGCCTCTCCACAAAATTCAACTATGTATGCAGAAGCCTTTGTAGCGGCAGGGAATTGTTTCAGACATATGAATGAGCTGGGATGGTAGCAGTAGCCTTTGTAGTGGCAGAGAATTGTTTCAGTAAGTGTAATAACACCAATATCTTTTTCCAGAACCAAAAAAAATGGTGTCTATCAAATGGCAATTTAGTTGAAATTTGTCAGTTTAGGATAAGATATTGGCACTTACAACAATTTCTATCAAATCTAAACATATTTTAACTTCACCGTCACAAATTACACAGGTCACAAATTACACTGCCATTATGAGAGAGTAAAATGATGGTAGGCTTAGCACCTGCACCGGACAGTGAGATGGCTTTGGCAATACACGGGGATGGAGCGTTACGCACAATGGCTGGCCTCAGATTTACACTGCCTTTCCTTAGCTCTAGCTGTCTTCGTTGAATGCAATTGAAAATACTGACTATACATTTCAAGAAACTTTTGAGGCCTCACTCGTCTGGATCTACATCAACGGTTCGGTTTTATACCCTCTTTTCCACGCCCACTTGTGCTGCACTGCCAAGTTTAGTTCAAAAATACAGTGTCGCCAATGGAAACCACGCCAAAACGGGAAAAACAGAATGACTGTTCACAAACTTATTTCCTATAAGTAATGAGTTTTTTTTTGTCAATTTATGAATTACAATGTCAGTTCCTTATAATGTCGGCTTGTAATTAGTCCTGGGCAGAGGCCCTTCCTACCCTATTCCTGGGTGTTTGTAACAACTATATCTCTATTTATTCTCCAGTAGTTAGTGTAGACAGGCAAATACAATTTCTACTTGTTTGACAGGCTAAATGCTCCATCATAGATATCTTACTTTGCATATCCCAGGCGTGGTAAATGTATTTATGAAACTAAAATCGATTATACTTCCCATGAGAAATTCAGGGCAACTGCCTACAGATGAAAAATATACCTAGCACAATACATTTACAGGGGTTGTTCATCGGTCCCCTACATTGAAACTCAAAAATAATTATCAAAATAGATTGCCAACCAAACCATGATGGATTCATAGATTTATAATGGTCTGCCTTTTCTACTAGCATAAATTATATTGATGCTATCAAATTGTCATTTTGAATCAGGGCCATCACGTCAAACTGTGATGCCATAGCTAAACGAGAGAAAATAATCATTAAATAGCTAGTAAACTACCATCAATGCCCCTTTCACTGCATCTTTGACTGCTGCTACCAAAGAAGACTCGGACCAAATGTCACAGAATGGTATCAACTAGTTCAACCAACTGAGAGGGATCCCCAATTTCCCCTCAAATTGCAGCCAAAGAGATATATGCAAGTTGTGACCATAGCCTTAGCTTGTAACCAAAATGTTTAGAGAGTTAATGAGGCCAGGAGATAGGTGATGGAAAAACAGGGGTGTGATTATTAGAAGGTTCTTGCAATATGTTAAGGTTGCAGTCTGTTTTAAAAAAAAATCGTTGTGGAATTAATAACAGCATTTTCCTCTGTGAATCAAAATTTGAATTATTTTCGAATTTACTCCTTACATTCATGCAGAAACATGGACAGAGAGGGCAAAGATAAGGCTATTGGCATCGATCTCGGGACAACTTACAGCTGCGTGGGAGTGTGGCAGCACGACAGAGTTGAAATTATTGTTAATGACCAAGGAAACAGAACCACTCCCTCCATGGTTGCTTTCACCCCCAATGAAAGACTTGTTGGAGATGCTGCCAAGTTCCAGATTTCAACTAATCCTACCAACACTGTGTTTGGTGCGAAGAGACTCATTGGAAGGAGATATAATGATCCCTCTGTGCAGTCTGACAAACTATTGTGGCCATTCACTATCGTTCCTGGTAAGAATGACAAGCCTCTGGTTGAAGTGGCTTTTAAAGATGAGAAAAAGCATTTTGCAGCTGAGGAAATCTCGTCCATGGTGTTGGTGAAAATGATGATAGCCGAACAATACCTCCAGTGTGATGTGAAGAATGCTGTGATTACCGTGCCTGCTTATTTCAACGACTCGCAGAAGCGAGCAACTAAAGATGCCGGTAAAATTGCAGGGCTTAATGTCATGCGGATCATCAATGAACCCACGGCTGCAGCAATAACTTATGGCTTTGATTCAATGGATGAAGGGAAAAGAAACATTCTAGTTTTCGACCTTGGAGGAGGTACCTTTGACGTATCTATTGTTACAGTTGAAAGAGGCAAGCTTGAAGTAAAAGCTGTTGGAGTAGACATGTATTTGGGCGGCCAGGATTTTGACCATAGGATGCTCAATTACTGTGTTCAGCTGTTCAACAAAAAATATAAAACGGATATGAGTACAAGTCCCAAAGCTCTTCGGAGACTACTTTCAGAGAGCGAGAGAGCAAAAAGAAGTTTGTCTTCCGCAGTAGAGACTGTAATTGACATAGATTGCCTCTACGAAGGGCGAGATTTCCACACAAAAATCAGAAGGGCGAAGTTTGAGGAGCTCAACGCAGACATATTTGACAAATGCATGCAATTAGTGAAGCAATGCATGGAAGACTCCACGCTGAGCAAACACGAAATCAACGATATTGTATTAGTAGGAGGTTCTTCACGTATACCCAAGGTCCAGGAAATGCTAAGCCAATTTTTTGAAGGCAGGGGGCTCTACAAAAGTGTAAATCCAGACGAGGCAGTTGCTTATGGTGCAGCTTTGCAGGCAGCTGTACTGAACAAGAAAAACATCCACTCAGTCTTTGTGGGCGTCACTCCTTTGAGTCTTGGAATTGAAGTTAGCAGTGGTGTCGTGAAAGTAGTAGTTCCCCGCAATACTTACATTCCTACTCTGAAGGAGAAATATGTCACCACAGTATATGACAATCAGACAAGTGCAAGTTTTCAAATTTATGAAGGCGAGAGATCTTTGGTTGCACACAACAATTTACTAGGTAAATTTGTCCTGAATGGAATTCTACCTGCGCGGTGTGGGGTGCCACAGATAAGAGTTTGCTTCAAGTGGATGTAAAGAGAATTCTTACAGTTTCTGCCCAGGTTGTGGGAACAGGGTTAAACAATCAGATTACTGTTACAAATGAACGTGAGAGACCGAGCAAGGAGGAGATAGATAGAATGGTGGCTGATGCAGACATATTTCGAAAAGAGGATGAAGAAACGGCAATAAGCATTTGGCCAAAAACACTCTGGAATGTTACATTTGTAATAAGAAAAGTAGGGTGACAGAGGCTAAGAGCAGGGGAACGATGGAGACGAGCGTTGCAGATGATATCAGTGGGGCACTAAATACTGTTGAAGAATGGCTGGATGAGAATGATGATGCAACAATTGAGGAATTCCAAGCCAAATTGGACGAATTGTCATTGAAATGTAGGTGTTTAACATAAAAGGAAATAGTGGGGAGGACCCAATAGTTGTGCACCCTAACTTCCCACTTCTAATTATTCTACATGGAAATTTCAAATCACTCCCAATTTTTTACAGCAGCTTACTTGGCAAGTCCCCTTCTTATAACTAAGGTTTCAGGGCCACATCATCAAATATGATGCCACATCAGCATGCTTTTTGTCAAGGTGTCCAAAAAGGCCCAAAAAAATAGTGAGACTAATACTTGTGTATTCACAGCATGTTTTATTGAGCACTAATGTGGAATCACATGATTGGTTGTCTTTTAGATCAAAGGAATACATTTTGTTTAATTAAGGGTAGTCATCATCAACACTAACAACTTTAAAGTCACAACTATTGGTTCAATATTGATAAAAATATTAGACATTATATGAACAACTACTATGACAACTATTGAAACATGGTGTAGTCCGCTCCCCTACTTAGGTTTGTTTCCTATTAGTTAAACATCTTAGCTTACATTAATACTACAAATCACAGATGAATGACACATGAAATGACCTTTTAAAATGGGTATTATAGGAATTCAATTGATTTTAATAAAGTTCAATTTTTTTATTTTTTTTTTAAGTTATAAGAGAAATGAAAATTATATAAATTCAATGAGTTCTTTTAAGAAGTTAAAGAGAATTGTTCTTAAGTATTGAAGTAATATAAAAACTTTTTAAAGAAGTTTTTTAATTGTTTGAATATTACTAAAGCTGATATAAACATAATGATTTCCATTAACTAAAATCTATTGACTCTGAGAAATACAACTTTTTTCTTAAATTTATTACCCCAAGCAAATTTAGCTCCTATATTTTATGGTCCGATTTCAACAAAATGAAAGGTAACTACTTAATATCTTAACTCAATCTAGTTTATGGATAGTTCTCACATAGGACATAACTTCCTCCCTCAGATGACAGGGAAATGCTTGAAATCTATACATCAATCAAATTATGAAGTATTTATATTGAGACAATACTTTATGTGATGTTCTTCATAATTTTCTATTATTATAATTGTAATCACTAGGCTTAGAAAATAATTGATTATACCTCAATTAAAGTTGTTAATGGAGTATCTATTAAGAAAGGGCATATATTATTAAATTCAGATTTAGAGCAATTTTATAATTTTATAGTGATTAGCTAATTTTAGCCCTAAGGCCATAGTTTTACAACTATCACTATATCTCAATGCAAGCCATGGGGCTATATTGTTCATCCCCAAATGATGGGTATGTCTTATAAGATGCTTGCATGAAACCATATGATGTTTCTACATTATTGGAACTAAATGATTAGGTAAGGTAATACCATGAAAGATAATAAATTATTTCATTTCATCATTTTGATGACAAATACAACTTTTTGTTGTATGTATTTTCTTCCACAATATTCACATTTGATTTTTCATTTATTATGAGGATCATGAATAATAGTCAAATGGAAGGGATTTCGTGTGAGAGACATGATCACATGAATAGTGAGATCAAAGGTAGAAACAATTAGATTACCCCTTGATTTGATTTTAACTGATTTTAGGTCCTCCCAAAATGATGTGCATGAAAAATTACAAGTTTTGTTAAGATAAGATTTCAAATCTTTTATTTATAACTCAAATATTTTTACACTTTATGATAAATTGGCTATCCAAATGTTAATTATACATGTAAAAATGAACTTGCAAAATTTTGATAAATTTCAATTTTTTTTGGCAAAATTCTAATAATTGAGGTGAAAGTTATGCACCGTCGAAATTTGAATACAAATTGACTTCAAAGACCAAAAAAATAGTTAAAAGAATATTTTTTTGACAAAAAAAAAATCACCATAATATCCATGATAGAAAGAACTTTATGTTGGCTCTAGAACTCAAAAATCTAACTCCCCATTTGCAAGTTCTAGAAAAAAGGAAACAACCCCTTACAAGCTCAAAGAGAGCCTGGCAATTAGCAATTTGACCTGGCGGTCAAACTAATTGTGACCTAGTGCTTATGGAGTGGTTAAGATTATTACTATTCTGATATTGCTATCAAAATTCAACTATGTAGTTCTAGAGTCAAACTCATCGATCTGTTAAAGCTAGTCACCTTACTAAGTCTTCATGCTTTGAAGGGTTTTGTAGGCCGTTGGAATAAAATAGGTGCACGCAGGGTCACACCGACTCCAAGAATTGTTGTCTATTGATACGGTCAAATGGGATGAAGGTACCAAATGTAGGGTCGAGCACTTCTCAGCCTCACACAATCCAGATCTCTTGTCTTTCAACTAAGATTCCCCCTCTGCGGCCAATGAACCTGCAAACTTTCTTTCAGGTTCCAATATAAGGATGGCATTGTCCAAGTGGATTACAAAGGTTTAGTCTCCATCTTTGCCTATGGGGATACCCACACCTTATCACATGTTTGATGAACACATAAAGAACTCAGAGCATATGAACATGACTTGAATCACCTACAAAGCCTCAACAATGGAGGAAGAAATTCACAGATGGAAAGCAATGGTGGTGGTGAACCCTCGACCAAATAAAAAATGGTCAATCATGAACCACACGAAACCTACAATAAAAATTTGGAACAAAATGACAAAATGGTCCCTCTACTATTTTCTTTTTCAAAATTTCAAATTTTGTAGGGTATAGGGGTTAAATTATCAAATTTGATACAACAAAAGGTATTTCTCTGTTTCTCAAGCCTTTGAAACTCAATGGAAATGTCTGTTTGAATCCATGATGCTTTGATGATAGCGATGAGCATTGGAATCACCTAGATTTGGGAAGGGACGTGCAATCATGACTTTGATACCATGTTGGAAAAATCAAGACCTGAATGCAACATAATAGCCTTCCACTAGTGAAACAAAATAATGCACAATATGATATTATCATATAAAATGAGAGTGTCTAAAAATATAAAATGAGTGCCTTGCATATATAGGCAAGGTAGAGAAGATAGGAAACTAAGACTAAATGACTGATTAACCCTCTAAATGTGTAACAAATGTTTGGTCATATGACAACTGTTTGAGCACATCTAAGATGTGCATGAAATAGGTGTCTCAAAAGGTGAGTACATGTGTCTCAACCATATGAAGTGAGGTAAAAACTAAAAATCCCCTAAGTGGACACTTAACAAGTGTGAATGAATCAACCTAGAAAGGGTGATAAGTTAACTAGATATGAAATAATCTTATTTGCACTAACATTCCCTTCTACATAAAAGAAATAAATCCTTTATATGTTAATATTCAACTCAAGAAAGAAGTAAAATATCGATAGGAACCTAAATACCTATGAAATTATAATCTTAAAAATGTTTTCAGATGCATAACAAGATCATTCTTGTAAACGCCATCATTTGTCCAATACAAGTCAAACCATGCTAAGTAGTATCAAAAGCATTTGTGGTAGCAATCCATACATATGTAAAAAATATAATGAGAGTTTGACAAAGTTGATAAATCATATAATACCTTTCACACATTTCAAATCAAGAAACACATCCTTAGCTAGATTAACTATGCTAGACCTTGACACCCTTTTATACTTCATAATATTAGTGCTTAATTATAGGAGTTTTTGTGCTAGCACAAAGATTTGAAATATTTAAGTTCTCATATGGCAGCAATTAGCTTGTTAAACCCTAGCTAATATGTGTTTAAATTTAAACAAGCCTTCATCTAAAGTCTAATGATGTTTTGACAATTTAACACGTGACCCTACATGATATGAAATATAAAAATACGATCATCATCTAGTGTCTCTAAATTAAAGTGTCACATTTACCTCTTAGGACTCTCCACGTATCATTCTTAGTATTCCTTTGTCATCCACTAAGTGTGTTTTCATATTGTGCAAAAATTAGCTTTTCTAACCAAAATGATGAGTTCATTGCAACAAATATTTTACTATCAAAGGGATAAGCAAGTCACTTCTAATCCCCAAATTGATATTTTCCATTTCCACAAGTTCATCTTGAGTTCTAGTTTTAGTTTAAAGCCTAGTTTTAATTAAGAAATTTTATCCTTAACCTACTATCACTCCTAATTAATTTGAGATCTAGTAATTTAATCATCTTTTAATAAACCAAATGGTCCAAAATTTGCACCATCTTGAAGACATTACCATGAATTTGAGATCTTTTAAGATTCATGCTAAAGCTTTTCCAAATTTCTTGCACACCACTATTCCACATTTGTAAGTCACTTTTATCTTCATTTAATAATTATGATTTAGTTTGCCTTCCTCTTTTGTTTTGGATGTAGTTACCACTATTGAAGATTGATAGAGAAGGAATTTGTTGAATTGTTGAGGACATATTACCATTGTGATGAAATTTCACTATATTTTAATTTTTTAATGTGATTTCACAAAATGAAGATAGGATTATCACAAACAAATTGAAGGAAGTTGTTGAATTACTAAGGACATATTACCATTGTGATAAAATTTCACTGCATCTTGAATTTTTTTTAAAATTTAACCTTGCAACATGAAGATATGATTATCACAAACAAAATGAAGGTTTAAGAGGTTTGGATAAACACAAGTCATTGATCATTTTAATCCAACAATTTATGAGAGATTGTCAGTTGATAGTTCTGCAAAAGCCTTCAAGGGGAGTTGCAACTATCATATGTTTGATGGAATGGTTTATAGAAGCCAAATAAAATCAAAACACATTTGGGTGAGTGAAGGGAAATCTAAGATCTCCATTGTTGAGGAGGTCATATGAACATTATTGGGCAACTCATGCTATTTCTAAAATTTTAATAGAGTGTTTCAGGAGTCTTGTTATTGGTGGAGAGATATAACATGCACACCATAAGTTTTTTATTTGGGTTCACAAAGCCCTGAAGGAGATATATCATCAATTTTAAATGTTTTTAGATTTAACTCTATTAGAGGGCTCACAAGACTTTGAAGGATATTGGACTTTGTTGATAGGAAAAGTTCATGTGAGCCCTTGCAATTTTAGTGGGTCTCATGAATCAACAACCAAGGTGTTTTTATGTTGAGAAAGGGTAAAGAAAGGGAAAAATTATCATCTATCTTGATATTTAATTCACATTAAAGACCCATACACTTTTGGGGTTAGGGTCATATGAGAGAAGGTAAAAGAACATGGTAGTCATTTGATGGGATAAATCATTTGATTAGACAACTCATGAATGTTTAGGAAAATATAAAGGGGAATTGAACCTAGAGTGAGCCATAATAGATTAAACTAAAAATTTCCTATGTTCTCAAGGCTCAATTTATCATGTCTAAAATTCAAGCCAAAAAGCTACTATTCATTAAAGTATTTACCAATTTCCTTCCATGTAACAATAACATACATGATTGGTTTTAACTACTACCCAAGATTTAAATACAAAATATGAACTAATGATTATAACTCATAATCATACTATAACATATTATTAATAATATTATTTCAATTTGAAAGCAACTACATCTACACATTTAAGAATTGGGACAAGCATGTCATAGGATTCCATTTCAAACTACAACACCTTATCAAGCCAAATAATGATAATTGAAATAATACAATATGACACCTGCATCTCAAATATGGATAATTTTCATAGGTTTACAAATTTCATTCATGGATCATATATAAATTGAACTATAGAGTGACAAAAGTCCTTAAGTATACATTTCTCAATAATGTAATAATGAAGGTTTTTCAACATCACAATCACCAAGTAAAATCTATACATTCTCTAAACCATAGTTGTAGATCTAGCTAGCCCCAATGGTGATAAAAACCACCCAACCATGTGGGACCTTGAGGCCAACCCTCTATACTAAGAGATTGTTAATCAAGTGATCATACAAAATCACTTAAAATAATACAATTTTGATACAAGACCAAGGTATCTAAAACACATCTAATGATCATACACATTGCTAAAATAATAAAACACTAGTGTACAAGGGATATGTCGTTAACAACCAATAGAACACAAGGGAATGGCGATAACCACTAATATTACTGGGTGAACCCATAGAGAATGTCCCACTTATGGTACATTAAAATTTTGTATGGAATATGACAAGAAATTTGGAAAACACCTTTGTTTAAAGGTTTTTCTTCAAATGAAGGTGCCTTCATTTAAAGGTCACATGGACAACACCTTTGAATGAAGTTAGAATTTTATTCAAAGGTAATTTTTAATAATATAATATTTAATAAGTTAAAAAATACCTTCATTTAAATGTACCTTCAATTAAAGGTCCTTGGATACCTTCAAAGAAGGCACATCCATTCAAAGGAACCTTTGAATGAAGGTCCCTTAGATGCCATTATCCTTCTAGTCACATAGTTCTCTTAAGAAAAATGATTCAAATCTTATGTTAGACCATCAAATTGAGACATTGGGACATGAGATTTTGTAATATTATAGCCCTCAAAGAAACCTTTCCAAGGTATATAATTTTGAATATATTTAATTCAATTGTTATATTTATTTTCTATTTTCTACTGAACTGTCATATCCCACAAAGCCAAAGTATAGCAAATGGTAGTCAAGGGGATTAGTGCCATGATTATGGGTGACAGGTGAGGAAAAATAATATGATGTTATCAATTCATGAAAGATGCTAAGGATGAATTAAATGAGAAGCATAGGCACCGTAGAAAAATGAATGAAAGGGAGCACAAAATGGTCATCCATCAACACATTCAATCGCAAGTATGGGCATGTAGGCGCTATGAATAGATAGTACCTATCTTTCCATTAAAGAAATATGGAATCCTAATCCCTTGGCATCCAAAAATATCAGGTCACATGGACAAAAAATGGCACTTGGAGTCTATAAACCCCTATGACCCCTTATTTTACGGATTCAAGCTTTGCCTTTGGGAGAAAATGTGAGGGTAGGAAACATTTGGCATGTATGGAAGAGGGAAGTTGTGACCTTTT
The DNA here is from genome assembly GCA_007258455.2 of Sequoia sempervirens. Lineage (NCBI taxonomy): Eukaryota > Viridiplantae > Streptophyta > Pinopsida > Cupressales > Cupressaceae > Sequoia > Sequoia sempervirens. The sequence goes on along the minus strand of VDFB02283917.1, from coordinate 162,811 downwards.
AAAACATGTTTTTGGAAAAATTTGAAGGCAATAAAAATGTAGAGGGAAGGTAGAATAGAGGCGACTAGGATGGAGGTGTGATGCAAAGGATTTTTGGCAAAGAGAGGAGAATAAACACATGGAATTTGTGAGGGATAATTCATAGATGTGATTTAAAACTATTTGGAAATTTCCCTTAGGTATATGATTATTTTTGGCACTCAAATTGAAGATTTCAGTGCTATCTATTCAATATTGAATCTCTAAATTAGAATTTTTGGAATTTTATTGTTTCAAATTTTGGCACTCAAGATGAATTATAAATGGGATTTGGGAAGTTTTTGGTTGCTTTCGGGAGTTGTGTGGAGTAATAAAGGATAGATAAGAGGAGGAAAGGAAGGAGACACTTCTAGATTGGTTGAAATGCTTCAAATAATTATGGTCTTATGCATTGTAAGGGTTGTAGAAATACATGAAATGAGTTTGTTGAAAAGACAATAGAAAATTTCAAGCAAATATGAGTGGTGAGAGTAAAGCTATATTCCACAACCTTAATCATCATCCTTCTTTACTATGATGAGATAAGAGCTTTCAAATATGTTAAGGATGCTTTTCAAGAATAAATTATTGAAAAATTTCATTAAATGCGAGAAGAATCAAAGAGGAGGGATGGAAGGAATAGGCGAATAGGAAGTTTGTGGACCTTTTTGGGTTCAATTTATTCTAACTGAAAGGCACGATTTTAGTGTGGGGTGTGGAGAAAGACATCTAGAGGTGTGTGCAAATAAATTTTTTATGTCATTGATAGATGCATTTATATTCCATTGATCCCCAATAGATCTAGATGGAATTTTCTCAAAAAAATCAACCTAATGGAGCTTCTCAATGCCTACATCAGAGATATATTTAGTGTCATTTTGAGAGCTAAGTATACCTCTCCATAATTACTCTCCTAGAATAGGATTTATTTCTAAGTTATCATCTCTTAGCTTTGTTGAAGTTTTTTTCTCACATTTTATCGTGTCAAAAATTTAATGGATAAAAATTGCTTTAGATAGAATTTGTCTATGGGATCTTTCTTAATGCATTTGATTAGGAGATCATGCACTACATTACTTGGAATGTGCTTAATGATATTTCATCATATCATTAGTGAATTTTTGTCACGCCCCCCCGTGCGAACCCCAAAGGAACTAATAACAACGGAACAATTTTTTTTTTAAAAAGAACATTTAATAAACATACTTAAGTATTATAACAATGTGTTAAGTTACAATGTATTATGAGGCACAACTAGTTCCAATGGGGTACACGAAGTGACATGACTACACTAACCCATAACAACGATAACAAGATAACAATAATTAATCTACTACGTAAATCTATTCATTCCCATTCCAACATTTAAAATATCTATCAACTATATCCACACTAATAACATAAGCACATATGACAATACATGGAATTATAAAGATATAAAGTGTTACATATTTTGGTAGATACAACTCAACATAACCAACTATAACACAAGATCCTAAATAAATACATGGCCTGAATAATTATTACATCCCAATGATAGAAGAATACAATTGACTAAAAATACAACCTCAATAATCACATATACAATTTACAACAAGGTCATCCCAACACACGTGGGAGACAATACATCAATGAATACATTACATAAAAAGTATATACATCTATCTGGTACATAAGAACACTGGATCATTAACATCCGCCAAAACCTGCAAGTAAAAGATACATCTGCAATAGAAGAGGGAACCCAATGGGGTGCGAAGCACGTTCCACCCAACCACCCCCGTGCTGAGAGTAGACAAGGAAGGGTCCCCGACCAAGCACGCCTAACAATAACAAGACTAACTCCAAATAGACAACTTAACATCAAAGACCACTTAAAAACTCAACAACGACAAATCCAAGGGCACAACAACAAACTACTTCAGAACATAACAACAAGTAATAATCACAAGCATCAATGAACCTCAAGACATAATATCAAAGACTACATCCAACAATATCCAAAGACAAATCAATAAATCACTTAATCACAACAGACACAATATCACATAACAACTAAAATCACAAAGTCACTTCACAACTATAACCACATTATCATTAACACGAGGTTACAATGCTTCCAGAGAACAAGATCATGAACATCGCACAATAACTGAATAACTGTCGACATAGGAAGAGTGTCATACATAAATTTCCATGAGTTACCCTGGCTCAACCTTCCTAGGCTACCGGACCCCCATCCTGGGTTACCCTGGCTTGCCTCTACTGGCCGCCAGACCCTCACGCAAAACTATGCGTCCCATCTCATCTTGAGCCTTATCATTCACTTGCTTCACGAGAGAGACATTCTTTTATCTTTATTAGTGTGAAAGCCCCCCCATTAACTCTTTTAGATTATCACTTAATTAAACTCTAGGTAGGTTACCCTAGCGCCCCTTTGTGTGCCGGACCCCCACAAAGAGCCACTCTCCTATCAACAACACACAAGGTACAATACCACAATAGGCAACTAGACATCACAAACTCTCCAACCCAATGAGGAAATAAAACAAGGATACTCACTCCAAACACTGGAGGAAACCAATATGAATTCACACTCCTTCCAAATGAGGTACAAATCTCATTACCCACTCCTACTTCGTAGGAGGCACAAATCCCCGTTCGTGGAAACCGGGTACATCATAGTACAATACATCAAGGTGATACATAACATCCCACTCTAGAGAACTTCTCTGGAAGACTTGCATAGACCCATAACTCCATTTTCCTGACATGGAAAATAAAAGAAACATGAAAGGAAAGCATTCCATCTCTGGAAATCCTTAACAATAACATAAACTCTTAAGAAAGGTAAGGTAAATCTAGGGTTTTTCCATAAGACACAATAAAACAATGAAGAGAAACCTATAACAGATTTATCGAATCATTCCCAAGAATCACAATTACATTTAATCAAATCCATAAAACAAATTACAATGAATAATAAATTCCACCCAATAACTCAATCAATTACACGAGTACACTCTTTTCAACACAACACAATAGATTTATTCCCAATTTCCTAATTAACTATAATATTGCAAAATATTAAAATTTTCAAACTTACTTTCTAACATAACAGCAAAACTAACTATTCAATACATTTACATATTCAGATATATATCTGTATATACACCCTCACATATATATATATATATATATATATATATATATATATATATATATATATACTTATATAAAAATAAGATATATATATATATATATATATATATATATATATTAATAAATTTATTATAAAAATTAACACTTAATTTACTCACACAAATATATATATATATATATTAAATATATAATATGTAAATAAATATATGTATATTGCATATATATAAAATAATATATAATATATAGATAAATATATATATATATTTCCCGTATATTAAATAATATAAAATTAAATAAAAACCGAATGAAATAAAGTCATGCATTTCCCATTTAATAACTAAAATTTTAAATAACAACAAGGGACATACGTCCCATCCTTGTGATGCGCACCTCCCAAAGGGAGGCCGCAGTCCATGTGATTGCGTACAGCAGTCAGGACTGTTGTGCGCAGTCCGGGTGGGTGGTACGGCTGCGGCCGTCCACTCACCCAAAACCATTTTTTTTATATGTATTTTTTTTTATAAATTTTATTTCGATTTAATTTAATTCAATGAAAATTTCGTTTTCAAAAAACAAGCATGAAATTTGGAAACCAGAAATTTATTTTATAAAATCGTTTCACAAGCTTTACCAATAAATTACTTTATATAATTTATTTATTTATTTATTTATTTATTTATTTATTTATTTATGTTTTGATATATTACAATCTAGTACTATAGTATAAGTACGAGGTTCAGACACACAGATTTTAACATTTATATTTTATTCCCAGAAATTCACCAGTGCAGATTTTTCTTAAAAATAATTGATATATAGAATATATAGCACATAAATTTTTGTTTTGTTTAATTTGTATCAAAACATATTTTTATATAAGTAAGCGTATATATATATATGTATTTACTCAACTTATAAAATAAATAATACAAACAATCAGATCTTTATACCAGATATAAAATAAATTAAGCAAATAACATAACTCTATAAATACCATGATTTTTATTTCAAAACAAAAATCTTCACAACCAAATTTTTATTGAGTAAATTTGAAAGGGTTTCTGCTTATAGTTTTTCTACAGAGAACTCAAAGGTTTAAATGCAGACAAGTTTCCAAATCATAGAATTTCTTTCAAAGGAATTTCTTAAAGCACAGTAAGCCAAATTTTGTTTATAAAAACAATAGAATAATAATAATAATAACAGGAGGAAAACCTGGAGTCCTTCGCCTTGATGAAGAATTTCTTCTGTAGCCTCCTCTCGATCTCCTTCTGCAGCTCTCTTTTCTCGATCCTCTGCTTCAACATTCTTCTGAACAACCTTTCTTCTCCAATCCACAATAATTTTACACAATAATCTTGCCCAGCAAATCCTCAAAACTCCAATCTATTTTTTTTTTTTTCAGATCCAGAATAACAGAGTAAAAACTTGTGCCTCAATCCCTTCCCTCATAAAAATAATAAATCACTAATTAAAATCAATAAATCTCTTTCCGCTTTCTTTTTCAAAAAGCCTCTTTCCTTATTGGTCCTTTTTCAGCTTTTAAAAGCTCACATTTATCTAAAATTTTAATTGAAATAATTTATTTAAATTTAGATATTATCTTCACATAATTTCCTAATTTAATATTAATAAAAAATAATATTTAATTACTCTCAACAATATTAATTTAATTATAATTATTTGCACTTTTAATTAATTAAATCACTTTTAATTTATAATATATTTAATTTTAACATTCTTTTAACTCAATTAAATCAAATAACCATGCAACATTAATTAATTATTTTGTGAAATACGATTAATTAATTAAACACTAACCAAGAATTAAATAAATACTCAACAGTCAAACTACATAAAGGCAAGGACAGAATTTTAGTCATAACACAACGACTCACAACAGACGACGGACTTGGGATGAGGACACTTCCAAACCTACTCCCTTTTTCAACATTTTACCCATTGGGTTAATTTATTGCTCGCCCTGTCCTGCCGAAGCAGGTGGAATCGAGACATATTCCTGCAATCCTGCATCGAAATAAACGTCAAGTAGCACATGTATATATATAATCAACATCCTACCATGAGAAGGAATTGCAGTGTAGCAGGGCACTCGTGAATGAGTGGTGCTACACTGTCCTCTCACCTACTCTATTCTAACAATTACAATACCAATAATGAACTAACATTTCTAACCAATTTGCTCATAAGATAACATGATATTAAACTACTGCATCATAACTAGAATTATTAAACCATTGCATTATAAACTAATACTGAATCCAAATAACATGATCACCAAGGAATCATCACATCAACATATAAAACATCAATGAACAACTATTTGAATAAACAATAATCCAAATCAACACATCGAGTATCATAAATCATACTAATAATGTCACACACAACAATTAACTAAACCACACATCCACACACACCAAACAACAATACAGTATCATGCTAACACACAAGAGAAACCAATAGTAGCAAATAGTATCAGAAATATGGGGGTATTACAATTTTCATCTATGTTTCATGTTTATATAGAGAAAGAAAGAGAAGAAATTGTGTAATTATGCTTCACCTTGGTCTTAATTATATAAGAAGATATAGTTGGTTGTAATTTAATTTGGAGTGGAAATTAAATGATTCTTGTTAGAAAAAATGGTTGGCTTTGGAATATTATGTAATGAAAAGTATGAGATTATTTATTGTTACAGTGTTATGTGTAATTGTACCTTTTAGGTTGTGGGCATCTTTCTCTAAACACAAATAAAAACGCTATCTTAATAATAGTGTGAATAGTGAGATTTTGGTCAAAAGCGTGGTAAAAATATGACAATTGTAAAATCGAGAGACTCTTGACTTTATTAAGAAATACCATGAACATTATAAATTATGTTAATTCATAATGTGCCAATTAAATAACTAATATATTCATGTCTACATGAGACCTATTTTAGATGCTCTAGAAATGCATTGAGTGCCAATATATTGTGTTTATTCCTTGCTTGTTTGTAAGTTAATTTGTATAGAAACTAATATTTTGGGGTTCTTTTGTGTCAAGAAGACCCTTGTAAATTAGTGATGGTCAAATGTTGAAAAGTGCAATGATGATTGTTAATTATGTATGTAACTCTTTATTAATTATAAGGGTGTTGGCTAGGGTGTGGATAAGGATACTATTATTACTATTATTAAATATATATATATAATTCCCTAATGGATGTAGAGATACCAACAATATTGTGTATGACTCAAGTATTGCTCATGGGTAAGTGCACAAAGATGGGGAGCCAAAAGGGGGCCACTTTACTTTTTCAACCCAAAATAGCGAAAATGTGAGCACGTTATAGTAAAACACGCTCACATTATGGGTTGGTAGTGACCGAGCCTAGGCTCAGTCAACCAAGCTAAAACACAAGCATGTTATAATGCAAGCGTGTTATCGTTTGAATTTCAAAAAATGCACATTTTTTGAATTCAAAAAACCATTTCCAAAAATGTGAGCACATTTTGTGAGTACAAAGATGGAGAAAGTGAGAGAGGTGAAGAGAGAATGGTGAGATATCTATAGATAGAGAAAGTGAGAGACGAAGAGAGAATGGTGAGGTAGAGAGGAGAGAGTGAGAGAGAAAGAGGGGGAGAGAGGGAGGGACAAAGAGAGAGTGAGAGAGAGCTAGACAAAGAGAGTAGAGAGGGAAAGAGGTAGGGAGGGAGACATAGGTGAGATAGAGAGAGACAAAGTGAGACAAATAGAAAGAGGGAGAGAGGGAGAGGGAGAGGGAGAGGGAGAGGGAGAGGGAGAGGGAGAGGGAGAGAAGTATAAAGGGGGGAGAGTGAGAAAGATAGAGAGAAGTAGAGAGGGAAAGAGAGAGAGGTAGAGAGAGAGAGATAGAGAGTAGAGAGGGAAAGAGAGAGAGGTAGAGAGTGAGAGAGAGGTCTAGAGAATAAAGAATATATAAGGAGAGAGAGAGAGAGAAATATGATACAACTTACTTTAATTACTAAAACTTTAACCTCCTGATTACTGAAATTTGACATGTTGATTACTAAAATTTGACTAAGTTTGAAAAATTATAAGATCTTCCTCCAAAAAATAGAATTTGTATTTTAACTCTTACAGATTTGAAACCACTCTCAAACATTGTGGATCTATATACATGAAATATAACTTAAAGTATAAGAAAGTAAATTTTCATATGTAAAAAGAGAAAGAAGAAGAAAGAGAAAAAGAAAGAGTAGAAATTTTTTTAATGCAGGCCAAAACACGAGCATGTTATAATGCACTCGCATTTTGGAAATGCTTTTTGGTTCCCTTTGGTAATGCATTTTGGTGCATTTTTTGAAATTCATTGACAAGGAACATATTTCAATACAAAACATAATGTGGGTGTGTTATAACGCGCTTGCGTTATGTCTTGCTTTAGTATTCCCCAAGCCTTATGCTTGGATTTGCTTTGGATTTCCAACCAAAAGGCTTGGAATTCCTTTCCAACATCCAAATACATGCTTTTACATATTCTACAAGATTTCACATAATCTCATTCATGTTAACCGTTACGTTTGCATGTGTTTCAAGGTCGAGTAAATTGAACACCTAGGTACTATTAGGATCTCTCTTAGCTATTCACTGATGTAATTTTTTTCACATTTTGATGATGTTAAGGCTTTCATCTTTAATTTCTTTTGTTTGTGTGTTTGTTTTTTGTCAAAAATTAGTGTTTGACCAATATTTTATACTTTATTTTTGAACTGTTAATTGACATTTCAAATAAATTGTAACATTTTTTATAAACTAGACTCCATTCTACACATATTAAAAAAAAATGATTTTCAATTAGTTTTCAAAAATTATAGGGGTAGCATGGCCAAAATTCTATTTTTCAGAATGTGTCCATTTTGAAAATTAGTAAAAATTCAAATATTCATTAAAAAATTATCAAAAAAATTGAGCATAAACTACATGTTGTTAGCTAATTTCTCATTGAAGCAATTTTAAAAATACCAAAAAAAATCTAACCTTTTGAGGGACCACAAAAGATGCTATGTTATGTTTTTTTTACAAAAACAACACCAATTTCTATGGATCCCTTTTTTGAACCCCTAAAACTCTATTATTTTCAAAAAAAATAGTAGTTTAGAAAGTAGACTCAGAGCACTACGAACATTGTTTTTGTTACATCTTAAATTTTGAGTGTAACTATCCTCAATTTCTCAACCAAGGTCAGTATTTCTTGGTTTCATAAAATAAGTGGCCACTTAAGACCCCTTTTTGGCCCCCCATCTTTTAGCACTTACGCTCATGATTTAAGAAAATTTGTAACTATTATGTTAGGTGTTTCAAAGTTTACATAATGTTGTATGACCTTATTGAGGTATGGCCAATTCTAGTGGACATTGATGCCATAAATTAATAGGATCATGATGCTTTATCATATTAGTAGAATAACATTGGAGTCATATTTGGGCTTCACATGATTGTCATATGGTGATTAGATCTTGAGTATCAATACCCTCATTTCTAGTAAAATTATCCTAATTGTGATATTTATTCTACTATGTTATCTTCATAGATGAATGTTTAAGTGGTTTCTTAATATTATAATATAGTGGTTCAAGATATCAAGAACTAATACATTTTTGATATATAAGATCTCCAAATCACATTCTAATCATAGATAAAACCCTATATTATAAACTATTATCCAAATACCAAATGTTGTATAATATCCTTGGTAGGTAATTATAAGGGTTTTGGGGTGCTCACGTTGAATTAATATCAATATCAATGGGAGGTCAAGCTGAGATATGGATGACCTTGTTGGAAGTTCCTTAGTATAGGTTTACTATATTGTGAGCTTAGTTAAACATTTTCCTACTTGCTATTAGTGGTTAATAATTAAAGGTAATCCTTAATGATAGTTAAACATTTTCCTAACTTGTTTGACCTTCCCTCTTAAGAATATTTTAATTTGAGCTTGAAATGGGTATTAGATGGTTATGATTGAGTTAAGGAAACCTAATAACTTGTATTTAATACATAATATTCTTTTTAATAGTAACATGAGTGGAGTTAATAGATTTGACTACCCTATAGTTACTATTTGTTGAGTAGAGGCCATGTTGTGTTGTTTCAATGTGATTCTTATGTTTTTTGTGGAATTAAACTCTAGACTTATATGGATCTATATGTAGGCTCTTGAATCTATTTATTGTGATATACTCCAATACTTGTGGATCATGTTGTGCAAGTTTCAGGCTAGAGATGGCCCAAGTGTGAACCTTCAGTATATTTGAGAAGTGGTAGGAATTAATTGGACCATGATAATGATCAATGCTTTGGATATTGTTAGGGATTAGAAAAAATTCATCTAGTTCACAAAGGTGAAGATTTCCGATGGCTACCCTTGTTATGATACAATAATAGTTGTGTGAGTAGTTACCCTACCATGCAAGTAACAATAACCAAAGCTAACTATTGTATTTGGTGGGTTCATTGGAAATCAGTTATAGCACAAGGGTTATGAATTACAAGTGCTACCTAGGTTGTGAATAAGATAGTTGATAATATCACTAAGGTCACAAGGTAGTATATTTCAAAACCTACTTCTTCCTTCGCGGACAAACTTGTCACTAGTTTCATATAGGCGATTGAAGTTGGAATCCACTAGTCTAGGTAGTTTCACTACTTGTGTAAATATTTAGGTTGAGGAAAAACCATAAGTTTAGTATAAGATACACTAAATCCTCTTCCTAGTTTCTTGATGGTGCAAAAGACCAAGGAAAAGGATGGACCCATAGTGTAGTGCCTAATACACCAACATTCCTTTTCTATTTTGGATGCACTATGGACATGTGTTAGTCAACCATTGTGGAAGTTTCAGTCATTCATTGTGCATATTTTATTCCCTCATTATGTAAATGGTCTTGAAATTTGTGTATATTTTCAATGATGTCCTTGCTAGCGATGACATCAAGTAGCATGGGTTGATATATTATCATCACAGATGGTGGTGGATTGGGAAAAGGATGGGACCCATGATGTAGTATGTGATGCATCGATATTTCTCTTCCAAGTGAGATCCACTTATGGGGTTATGCTCTTGTGAACCAGGTTGTGGGATACATGTAGTAGGTTGCATCTATTTTCACTTTACCAATTATTATTTGTGTAAACTTGTGATGTATGAATGTTTTGTTCACACTAGATATATATGATGTATGTTGGAGCTAGTCATGGTTGTACTTGTGATGTGTGTATGAGCCAATAACTAATATACTTGGGTGATCCCACAATAGTGGTTTACAATTTCTGGCCAAACTGGACACTGAAATATTTTTTTTAACTAAATCTTCACTTTTGGGCACCTATAATAGCTAAACCATGAGGAATTTGAAGATGATGCAGACTAGAGTTTCACGAAATTTTGTTTGTAGATTCTAAATATATTTTTTTCAAAATTTTTGGAATTAGATTGCACTTCTTTTTCCATCTCCCTTGAAAAATAGTTTTTTTCAAAAAACAACATTTTTAAAAAGTGACTCTCACCATATAATGCATAACTTTTTTTCCATTAAGGATAAAATTCTAATTCTTTCGAATTTATATTTTCAACTCTGATATCTAGTGCTTCCACTTGGTTAAATAGTTTTCTATTGAATATTTTTCTTTAATCAAGTTTCGAAATCAAACCAATTACAATTCAGACATAGCGTGATCATATAACACGTAACTTTTTTTGTATGTATCCAAATTCAAATTTTTTTGTTTGATCAAGGACTTCAATATCTAGTGCATTCATATTTTTCAAAAAAAATTTATAATCTACTATTTTTCCACATGTGCAAAACAAAGAGCTTGATTTTCGGTGAAAAACCTATGCTTAATAAAACTAAAAAAACAAATACATAATAAAAGAAAAACATATTAAAATTATATTCGTTGGATAGCTCATTCCAAGGACTACTTGATTTCAGTTGGGTTTGTGAAGTCTCTGTCATTTTCATCTTCAACCTGAGCTCCAAGGTGTGAATTTTTTTTTTTGTGAACAAGGTCAAAAATCAGGGAAAGGGGGGTTCGCCCAAACCAAGGGGGTTCAAGTGAACCCCCATGGGTTTGAGTGAGCCAAGGTTCATTTGAACCCCCTTCCATAAAGGGGTTTCCATTTTTTTTGGCCGATTGGTTCGTACATGTATTAAATGGGTACAGTTGAACCCTAGTTTGAGCAAAACCTCTTTTGGTTCGTTCAAACCAACTAATTCATTCAAACCCCCAAAATGAAATTTTTTGGCATTGGGTCATTTTTTACAAGTTTTCCTTCCTCATTCGAATTGTAAACCACTTTTGTGGGTTTATCCACTTGTGATATGCATATGATACAATCATTGTTGTACTTTTGATATGTATATGAGTCAATCATTATTGTATTTGTGATGTGCATATGAGGCAATCACAATTGGACTTATGATGTGTATGAGCTAGACACCTTGTATATATTTGATGTATGCTCAAGATAGTCACTATGTATGTGATCTTGGGATTATGGTATGAAATGACCCTTGTGTATTTGTGTATGTACATTAAGGATTGGTAACTTTTAGTATGGAACCAACACTTGATGGAAAATTTTTATCATACTATTGGACTAAGTTGATAGTTAATGCTTAATGAGTAGTCCTGATTTAAAGGTGTGATCAGAGATCTCAACAAGAGGAGAGAATGAAATCCCTCTTATAGTCTATTGTGTGAACTATAGGATTTGATTTCCCAAAGGGGATACATAGGTAGGGTCATCATGACTAAACCCTTGAGGTTCAGGTATGGGTCTAGGGATGACCCTAACTATGGGATATTGACACTTTAAAGTGTAAGCATATAAATGGTGATGTTGAGTTGTCTCCACCATGGTGAATGGAGAAGATTTGAAATTAAAACTTCTAATTTAGATGTAAGATGCTTGGTTGGTTAAGTTGGTAGTTTTTGTGAATTGAATTAAAAAAAAGGTAGTGGTTGAGGGGCAGATTTTACACAAACATAGGTTTTTGGCCAAACATAAAGGTCTTTTTTCTAGAAAACATTGAAAATAGAAAGATAAAGAAAAATAATATTTTTTTGCACACTACTTTTTGCTATTCTTATTCCAATAAATAATAAAAATTTAGATATATACAAAATAAATTATGCATTATAGAATAAGACTATGTATGAATTATAATTAATCTTGCATAAAAAATTTATAGAAGATATGTGCAAACTAGATAGTGGTGTTACTGATCTATGTGTAATAATTTATAATTTTATCCTTTTTGTAAAAAATATCATGCATATGGAATAAATGTCACTATTAAAAATAATTTGAAGTATAAAAAATAAGCTAAAAAAGTTACATAAATAATTTACAATTTTTTTAAAATTTAAAATCCATTTAGAATGTACACACAAAATCTCAAAGATCACTAGTTCACATCATCTTCAAATTCTTGACTATTTAGTTTCTATGGGTGACATAAAATGTTTTTTTTTTTTTGTTTTAAATTTTAATTTTAATTTCCCACTTTGGCAAAAATGTGGGATCACCCCATTCAATGAGTATGATGATCTAATAAGACTCGTGTGAAGAGAATATATGTACACATTAGGTACCAAAACCCAAGAATCCATAAGATTTAGATAGTCATCATGAAAATTTTTGAATCCACATGGATGTTGAGAAGTTCAAAACCATTTAAATGGGGATCCTCAATGACAATCATCTAATCTCAACTTATTGACATGATGTCCCTTCACTATCATTCATGAACCCATCATAGGTATTTGATTGTAGAAGTGACATATCTCTTGATTTGGTTTGTTTAAAATGTTTGATTCTTGATTAATTTAATTTAATTAAATGTTATCCCTTTCATTCTCTTCACATGTAAATATACTAATTAAAAATTGTGAATAGAGTTCCACTCTACTCCTATCTCTATAGTTCATCCTAACACAAAAATTTCCAAAATGATCAAAAGGTTGTGATATGGAAAACAAGGCCAAAAACCATGACACCCACATCCAAAAGATGAGATATCATGTTTTCACATTGAGACATTTCCTACAAAATAGAAAGGTTTCACATGTCCTAAAATCTAAATTTCATATTTTCATAATTTCAAGAATCAATCAAATTTCTCAATCACTATTAATGAAAGCTTCAAGTTTTCTCAAATTTTAAAATAAAAAAAATTGTAGAAAAGAAAATACCCTCATGAGAATATGAAGCTCAACATCAAACCTTTTACATCACATAGATTTTTCAAGAAATTTTCCAAAGTTATGATGTTATTTTTATACTTTTTGTAAATTGAAAACATACAAAATAAGAAAATATAAAACCAGCTAATCTATGGATTGTTTCTCTATCAACTTGGATGTGAGTTGAAAACAATATGCAACCACCTAGTATGGAAATGGTCAAAACAAAAATATAATTGACCATTTGCACAAAATTTAAAACAAGATATTTGTGGTATATTAAAAAAACCCTTAGGCACAAAGGGAAAAATCTTTCTTAAGCACCACACAAGAAACATTTCCAACTCTTCCTTGAGATTCAATACCACTTTTAAATATTTTAGAAATCCTTATTCTTGCATGTAATAACTTGCACATCCTTCTACCTGCTCCCCCTGAGAGGTAGCCTTCATCAATTCAGGGGTGAAGATATCCCTTGAATTGCTCCCTAGACAAATGCTTCTTTTATGCATCTTGTTAGGAGGGGAAAAAACCCAAAATTATGTTTGAGATACTCAAATGTATCCTTTGAAAGTGTCTTAGCAAAAATAGTTGTTCCTTTATGGACACATAATCCAATCTTACTTCTTGCTCTACAAATTTCTCCCTTAAGAAGTGATACCTTATAGAAATATGCTTGGTTCTAGAACATGCATCACTAGATTCTTTGAAATATTGATGGTGTTTGTATTATCACACAAAATAGGAATGGTTTCATCATACATCACCTTGATATCCTTCAATGTTTTCTTCATCCACAACACTTGGGTGCAACAAGATGTTGCAACTATATACTCTACTTCTATTGTTGATAAGGACGTTGAGTCATACTTCTTACTAAACCAAGAGACCAATATATCTCCCAAAAATAAATCTCCACCACTAGTTATTCTTCTATCATCAACACTCTCATCCCAATCAATATCAGTATATGCACATAGAGAAAATTCATCATATTTTTGATACCATAGTCCATAATTTGGAGTGCTCTTCAAATATCTAAAAATCCTTTTGATAGCCTTTACATGATTTTCTTTTGGGTTAGCTTGAAAACTTGCAACCAAGCAAACAACTTGCATAATGTCAATCCTTGATATTGTTAAGTATAATAGGCCCCCAATCATAGAACTATAAAGAGTCTGATTAGCCTCATGTGACTCATCATATTTGCTCAAATGACAACCTATTATCATGGGAGTACTCACTAGTTTGAAATATTTCATACCAAACTTCTTCAACATCTCCTTGACATACTTTGCTTGAAAGATAAAGATACCATTATCTGACTGCATGCAATTTGGAGTCCAAGAAATAATGAAAACTCACCTAACATAGACATTTCAAATTATTTTTGTGTCTCTTCAAAAAGCTTCTTACACATTTCATCATTCCCACCATAGATTATATCATCAACATACACAACAAAAATTCTTTTTGTCTCTTCAAAAAGCTTCTTACACATTTCATCCTCCACATTCTCCCAATATTACTCCCAAAACAATATCCTCATGAGTCTCTTCATGACCCAAACCATCTTTCTTGTTGCAATCACTCACTCTGCAAACACATTCTATCACAGTTGCAAGCTCTCTCTCTTGCTACTCAGGATTCCTCACACACTTGCAATAGCTCTCACGAGCTTCTTCTCAACTGCTTCACACACTTTATTCTAGGTACAAATTTCCTTACAACCGGTGATCTATTTGCACCTCACCCACAAGTCCTGGCACTAAATCCTCTCCACTCTTAGGACTACTTGCTCTGATACAAATTGATGCAAAAGAAAATACAACTCCCTCTCATTTTATAAACCAAGTTAACTGCAAATTCAAGATTGCAAACAAGCCATTCAAACTTACAATTTCACAACCAACACACACTCAATTGGAATTTCCATTTGTTAGTTAAATCAATCTAAATTGACACAAAACTTTATGGTGGAAAATTCTCTTATTCCTCCAATTGAAATTTTACATACAAATTTTTATTACATTTGTTATCATCTTCATTCCAGACACCCAGTCACATTTTATTCTACAAAACTCACTACAACCCACAACCTTCTACTTTGCTCTTACCTTCTTATATTTTTCTATTCCAGTAACTTCTACACAACCACTTCACTTCTTTTTCTACACTCTAATTTCTCCTTCTATGGCACATCCCTCTTCCTTCTCAAGCTCATGCTCTCATTAAACATACTTTGTATCTGATTTAGTAGCCCCCTCTTACTCTTTGAAGCTTTTAACAAGCAATCTATAAATATTTAATCTACATTGAATTTTGTATAACACACAATCTTTTCCCTACCTTCCAACGTAGCTCCCTATTCTTTTTCTACATTGCCCTCTTGTCTCTCCCTTCTTTTTGTGTTTTTAAATCTGCATCATTAGAAACAAAAGAGAGAAAAAGTCTTGCATTGTCTTTTCACATTCCCATTGAGCTTTCCAACATCCCTTCATTTTAAAATTTGGTTTCCCTCTCAATGTTCTCTACTTTTTTTTCAAGATCTTTCATTGGCTTTTGGGAAATTGAAAAGGCACAATTAAAGTTTAATTTCCATATTTAATTTAAGTTCAAGGTTATTCAAGGTCTATGCTTCCACATTTGAATACATGTCGATTCAGGCAGTTACAATTACAACATTTGACAAAATTCTCGTAAGCCAATCCAAGTTGGTTCATATGGAGGCAATCGATCAATCGTGTTCCTAGACTATGCATCCAAATTTTGCAAACTATGAGAATGTTGGCAACAAATAGCGAAGATTGATAGTTTCTTACCAAATGCTCATGCATCACTGAAGATGGCATTCTTTTCTTTAGCATTGTTCTCATGAGCCTTATTTATATTAGCATCAGTAATAGGATGAGCAGGTTCAGTATAATCATACATTGTAGCTCTCCAAACATCATACCCTAATGAAGTAAGGTAGGCTTCCATCCTCACACTCTAGAAAGTGTAGTTCTTCCATCAAATAATGGTGCTTTAGAAGAGGACTCCTTCTGAGCCATGTTCTTGAAACCAAGATCTATCTTTAGTTGTTAGGCTACATCGAGGAACTTAGCTCTAATACCAATTGTTAGAATGCACAAATATACTGAGAGAGGGGGGGTAAATCAATATATCTCTCAAATTAATTCAATTCAAATTTAACAATCAAAACTTATTATTTCCTTAACCAGATAAAGAATTTAAAAGCACAAGCACACAACCATAACACTAAATTTAAGTTGAAAACCCTACAAGGGGAAAACCATGGTGAGAAATTTTCTTGGAGCTACTATCCAAATCTAGACTCACAAAAATGAAACAACATTTACAACACAATTTTATTGCTTCAACTAAAAGGAAGTTTACAACTCCCTACTAGTTACAACAGTTACAAAAAGAGGCTACAACTTTAGCATACAACACTTGATGAACTCAAATGATCAACTACAATTGGACCACCTTTGTTGC
Source organism: Sequoia sempervirens (assembly GCA_007258455.2). Lineage (NCBI taxonomy): Eukaryota > Viridiplantae > Streptophyta > Pinopsida > Cupressales > Cupressaceae > Sequoia > Sequoia sempervirens. The sequence goes on along the minus strand of VDFB02283917.1, from coordinate 145,890 downwards.
CTCCAACTCACTACCTTTAGAACTCACTCATACACTTTTTCTTCCATCTCACTTCCTTCTACACTTCACTTACACACTTCTACTTTTAGCTCATTTCCTTTAACACTTCACTTGCACACTTCATCCTTCAACTCACTACCTTTAACACACTTCAAATACTCCTTATATTTGCACACATTCTTTTGCCTTTAGCTCACTGCTTTCAACATATATACCACTTTTATTACATTGAACACTCACTAAACACACAACTTGATCAAATGCTTGATCTTGCATTTATATTTTCCATAAGCTTCAAAAAAATTCTCCTTGTTGGCCAAACTAAAACGTGTAAACATGAAATGTGTAATGGCCATAATGAGTTAGCTCCAAATCATCCATAGGAAAGGGAAATTGAAAGTGGTCCAATCCAGGAGATAATAAGGACCTATTTTACATTAGCACACAATCCCATGTTGGTGCACACAACAAAGACTTGGTGCAAAAACCTCAATATACCAAGTCATCCTAGCAAACACTTAAACCTTCAAATGTTAACTTCAAACCACAAGTGGTACCAAAGAGGCTAGATAACATCATGCAAATCTCATTACAAGAATTAAATGATAGTCAAAAAAAAATTCATGCCCTCCTTTTACAACTTCATACAACATTAAGCTAACATAGGAAAACAAACATTGAACCAGTACCCCAGATTACACATCCAGATAACATAGTCTTAAGATAGAACATTGAAAAATTGACTTGCAATACACCTCAACATCTGAAACTTGAAGGGAGAAAATAGATAAACATTTTGAACTCATCCTTCAAACTATAAGACCACAACATCAATTGTGGAAAAATGCGAAGCATTTATCTAAACCTTCCTAACTGTGATAGTATAGTCTTCACACTTCAAGTTCTAAAAACCTTTGTGGTAACTTGTATGTTCTAGAAATAGGAACATACATAATATACATTTGCATTTGATAAATTTCCAAACTACAAAGAAATATATTCAAATGCATAGGAATGCAAAGCATTATCTAGAGCATCTTTAGTACAACTTCCTCATTCACTGACTACAAGAAAATATTTTATACATTTGACATCAACAGACAATGAATACAACATCATTCACCTATTCACGAGCAACTAGAAATATAGCACAACTGTTATAGTAGGCTCATGACATCCATCATCATACTTAAAACTTTTGATTAACATACTGATTGCAGCATATGCAACCATCTAAAAACTACCACTCTATTGACGATAATGCCAATACCCACAACAATCTCTATTCTATTGACATCAATTACAACACTTGCAACAACCTTGCAACAAAGGATTTGAAAGTTCTAAGAATTTAGAGGTATGAGAAGGTTTCAAAAGGATTAAGTTATAGAAATTTGAGATCTTTTAAATCCTTAATTTTTTATATGGGATTATATTTTTTAGATTACAATTTTCTTATGAGGATGATTTGAGGGATAAAACTATATGTGAAAATGAGATCTAGATATTTAGGGCCCATGGAAAATGATTTTTTTAAGGAATATAGCCTGGACCAAAGGGTAAGGTGCAAAACTAGTAGAAAGGAATGATTAGTTAACTTAGTCAAATAAAATTTGGCCAAGACATCTAATCATAGATTTAGCTCAATAATATTTAGGGTTTAGGGTTAGGATTTAGGGTTTATGAACTTTAGGATTTAAGGTTTCAAGGGAAAATAGGGTTAGGATTTAGGGTTTATGACCTTTAGGATTTAGGGTTTCAAGGGTAAATAGGGTTAGGATTTAGGGTTTATGACCATTAGGATTTAGGGTTTCTAGGGTAAATAGGGTTTAGGTTATTAGGATTAAATTGAAAATAATTCGATCTTATTGATCCTAATCTTAAATCTAGAAGATTATTTAATTGAAAAAATGCATAATTTATAAAATACATACCTTCTCTTTGATCTTAATATCTCCACATCCTTTCTTCACGTAATTTTTGTTCCTTTTCTATTGAATATGACTGTGTAGTCTTATTTTTCTTTGTCCTTTTATTTCCCATCTCCTTTTTTACAAAATGTGATCTCAATAATTCATTTGCCCTTTTTTGTTGTACAATGTTTCCCAAAATTATAAATACAATTTTTTCAATTCTATGTTCCAAATGTAAAACACTTGCAAAAATACAAAAATGTTTTTTTCTTAGTTTTTATATTAAAAACTCAAAAAATGACCTTATATATATGTGCAATTTGAATAACATTTAATTGCAAAAATTTGGCTAAAATTCACCTTCATTTGAAGGTGGCTAGTACCAAAAAATTAATATTATTTTATTAGATAACCTTCATTCAATGGTCCTTTGTCACAAATAGTTAATATTATTTTGGCTGCCCCAAAATATCTTTGTTTGAAGGCAGCTTTGAATGAAGGAATTATCTTCAACCAAAGGTGCCTTCATTTGAAGGACCTTTAAATAAAGGACCTTGGCTTAGAGACACTTTCAATTTTTGCTTCAAAATTTCTAGTTTGAAACCTTAGGTTGGACCTTCAAATTTAATTAACTTGACAAGATAATTTACAAGATTTTAGTCCTCAAAATGAGCTTTTGAACAAGTATAATTTTAATATATTTTCATTTTATTATGTATTCATTTTCTAATTTTTACTAAACATAGGTTTTTCACCAAGCATCAAGTTCTTTGTTTTATACATGTGAAAAAATAGTAACATACTAAAAAATTCAAAAAAAAATTTGTACACTAGGTATTGATATCCTTGTTTCAAAAAATAAAATAAAATTGAATGATGATATATACAAAACAAGTTATGTGTTACAATGTACACCTATGTCCAAATTATAATTACCCTAACTTAAAAAATTAATTAAAAATATGCAACAAAAAATATGAAAAATATCCATCCACTAGATATTGATGTTACAAATCTATATTTTAAAAATTAGAATTTTATCCTTTCTACAAAAAAAGTTATGCATTACGACATAAACATTACTTTTTAAAATGTTGTTTACTATAAAAAACAAGTTATTAAAACTACGTTTAAAAATTCACAATTTATTTTTAAAAAATTAAAAAATATATTTAGAATCTACATACAAATCGTCACAAATCACTAGTTCGCATCATCTTCAAATTCTTAATGGTTTAGCTGCTATAGATCTCAAAAGGTGAAGATTTAATTAAAAATGTTGATTTCAATGGCCTACTTTGACCAAAAACTGGGACTCATTATTGTGGGATTACCCATACACATGTTATTTTAGGAGCATTTGCACAATTGAGACTTGTAGCCTTTGATCTTTTACCTAGGTTTTCAAGGGATCGACTTAGGAGAACATGTCCCCTTAGGATATATCAACAATCCTTCAAAACTATTTCAAAATATTATTAATCTCAAATAGTAGAAAGGAAAAAAAAGCATGATCAATTCAAGCACAATATGAATTAGGATTGTACACTACTCAAGATCATTTCCAAGGGTACAAGACATTTTTGTAGGCACAAAATTGACGCTAATCTATGGATTTGACCCCTCATATTTATAGATAGATGATTTAGATCCCATGATGAAACATAGATAAAGATCGCGCTTTTCCAAATTTGAGATATTAAAAATTTAACACCACATCAAAGTTTTATTCATTCTCAAACCCAAAACTAAATACCTTTATTTATCACATTTATTTTATGTACTTTAACATTTATAGACTTCAATTGAAAATAATTTGATCTTATTGATCCTAATCTTCTCTAGAAGATTATTTAATTGAAAAAATACATAATTTATAAAATGCATACCTTCTCTTTGATCTTAATATCTCCACATCCTTTCTTCACATAATTTTTGTTCCTTTTCTATTGAATATGACCGTGTAGTATTATTTTTCTTTGTCCTTTTATTTCCCATCTCCTTCTTTACAAAATGTGACCTCAATAATTCATTTGCCCTTTTTTTGTTGTACAATGTTTCCTAAAATTATAAATACAATTTTTTCAATTCTATGTTCCAAATGTAAAACACTTGCAAAAATACAAAAATGTTTTTTTCTTAGTTTTTGATATTAAAAACACAAAAAATGACCTTATATATATGCAATTTGAATAACATTTAATTGCAAAAATTTGGCTAAAAATCACCTTCATTTGAAGGTGGCTAGTACCAAAATATTAATATTATTTCATTAGAGAACCTTCATTCAGTGGTCCTTTGTCACAAATAATAATATTATTTTGGCTGCCCCAAAATATCTTTGTTTGAAGGTAGCTTTGAATGAAGGAATTATCATCAACCAAAGGTGCCTTCATTTGAAGGACCTTTAAACAAAGGACCTTGGCTACACTTTCAGTTTTTGCTTCAAAATTTCTAGTTTAAAACCTTAGGTTGGACCTTCAAATTTAATTAACTTGACAAGATAATTTACAAGATCATAGTCCACAAAACGAGCTTTCAAACAAGTATAATTTTAATATATTTTCATTTTATTATGTATTCATTTTCTAATTTTTACTAAACATAGGTTTTTCACCAAGCATCAAGTTCTTTGTTTTATACATGTGAAAAATTAGTAAAATACTAAAAAAATTCAAAAAAATATTTGTGCACAAAAATTGATTGATGATATATACAAAACAAGTTGTGTTACAATGTACATCTATGCCCAAATTATAATTACATTGACTTAAAAAATTAATTAAAAAATTATGAAAAAAATCCATGCACTAGATATTGACGTTACAAATCTATATTTTAAAAATTAGAATTTTATACTTTTTAGAAAAAAAAATTATGCATTATGACATAAACATTACTTTTTAAAAAATGTTAATTACTATAAAAAACAAGTTATTAAAATCTACATAAAAAAAATCACAATTTATTTCAATATATATATATATATATATATATAGAATTGACACACAAATTGTCACAAATCACTATTCTGCGTCATCTTCAAATTATCAACGGTTTAGCTACTATAGGTCTCAGAAAGTGAAGATGTATTTAAAAATGTTGATTTCAATGTCCTACTTTGACCAAAAAGTGAGATTCATTATTGTGGGATTACTCATACACGCATTGTTTTATGAGCATTTGCACAACAGAAACTTGTTGTGTTTGATCTTTTACCTAAGTTTTCAAGGGGTCAACTTAGGAGAACATGTCCCCTTAGGATATATCAACAATCGTTCAAAACTATTTCAAAATATTACTTATCTCAAATAGTAGAAAGGGAAACAAATCATGATCAAATCAAGCACAATATGAATTAGGATTGTACACTACTCAAGATCATTTCCAAGGGTACGAGACATTTTTGTAGGCACAAATTTGACCCTAATCCATGGGTTTGACCCCTCGTATTTATAGATAGATAATTAGTTCCCATGATGAAGCATAGATAAAGACCACACTTCCGAATTTGAGACATTCAAAATTTAACACCACATCAAACTTTTATTTATTCTCAAACCCAAAACTAAATACCTTTAGTTATCACATTTATTTTATGTACTTTAACATTTATAATTTTAAAATATACATATCTTCAATTTTATTATATCAATCTATTATTTATACCTATATATTTACATATTATTGAATTAACTTAATTAACTTAAATTAAATATATACTAAAAAAATTAGTTTCCTTACACATGAATGTTTTCTTACAAAATTAAATTTAAATAAATCCTTACATATTAAAAATATTAAATTGAAAAATATGCTTTAAAATTATATATTAAAAAAAAATGATTTTCTATTAATTTCAATTCCTTATTTATATCAATCACTATAATATTCCCATGGTAACAAAGAACAAAAAGAGACCATAAAACCAAAACAGAAGTAAAGTATAGGCCTTCTTTATCAATCAAAAAATAAATAAAGGAATACCTTCGTTCTTAAGGCTGCATTCGGCTTCTTAGTTTGAACTTGGCTCATCATTTTTCATTGGTGAGGTAAGCCTTTCACAGAGAATTCTGACAGAGTCTCGCTTGTTAAGGTAATCTTTCTTTTCTCTCTCATTTGTTTTTCATGTTAATTTTTTCACGAGTGGAAAGAGTGTGTAGGTAGAATTTCAGTTGCAGTTCGGAAAAGCTGAATGCCTCTAAATTTACTGTTATGGTTTTTGAATCTTAGCAAGCTGTGTATGCTAAAAATTCATTTATTTGTTTCAATATGTGATTTTTGAGTCACAAATACATGGATTTTCTTGTTTTGTTTGTGGACTTCATAAATTTGTTGTTGATACTGTTTGTTTTGTTGATGGTAATTCTTGATTTTGTAGTTATTTCTGCTGATTTTACCTTCTCTGTTATCTTTATCTTTCAAAACTCTTCAAAATGTGAATCTTATAGAAAGACCGTTGTTTAATTGATTGAGCATTTATGATTGTATACTTGAAAGATAACTTTTAGTTTAGATGTATGCTTCTTTGAAATTTTGTAATCTATTTATAAAAACAGGCATGTCAATATATATGTAATTCAATTGTTTCCATTTAAAAGAAGAATAGTATGCCTTGAATGAGTATTCTCTTCAAAATCTATTTTCATGTATCGCTTCACAATTTTGAGGATAAGATCAATTTTTTAAATAAACTTGCATGGAAGATCTTATCTTTTGTATCTTTTACTCCCAAATCTTAGAAAAACAAAAAAGTAAAATTCAACAACTTTGTCCTCTTTCCACAATATATTATATTGTAGAAACCAAGATTAAATGCACATAAATAAAATAAAAACTTACATTTACAATAATATAAAAGAAACATAAAAATATATTATGTAGGAATTTAATTGATTACATTATTCATTGACTTTAATGAAAGGTCTTCATCCTTTTAATTTCTACAATCACTTGTTCTTTAAGAATTAAACTATTTACTTCCCAACACATTGCTAACATTAACAAACTTAGTTTTGGATCATTACATCAAACAAACCCCTATTTGATCTAAAAAGGAAACAAACATTTATAACATTGAATCAAATAACAACAAACCCAAGATGATTTGGAGCATCCATCAATCTGATTCAGCTTTCTACTCTGTAAACTCAGTCCCCTGTCTCCTGGTACTAATAAACCAGTTTTGACATTTGTCTGCATCCTCTTGATTCCTAACCTTTTGCTTCACATTCCTTGGAAACAACATCTGTTAGTCTTGTACATCTAGTGTCATATGCTATTGCCTTTTGTAATTTGAAGATCTGTTACCTCTTCCGAATGCTATTTGACAGTCATCTTAAAATTTATTATCTATCAACATCTTTATGACCATTTATACCATAGACAATATGAGCAGACACTAAAAATGTTCCTTCTTCACTGTCCTAACTACAAAATCTTCTCATCATCTCGAAGACAAATATTTATGCATGGATTTTATCCTTTTCCATGTTCTCTATCAAATAATCCATGAATTTTATGCATGGATTTTATCATTTTCACGACTATTATTTTTGTATATATATATATATATATATATATAATTCAATTGAATCATTGATTATATTATTCACTTACCTTTATAAAATACCTTCACACTTTCAACTTCCACAACAGCCTCACCCTTAAAAAAATCTAACTATTAAGTACTCAACACATTACTAACAGTAACAAACTTACTTTCAAATCATAACATCTAAAATACACAAAACATAACTTAAACTGAAATTAGATTACCCATAAAATTCATAAGTTTACCCATTAATAGCACAGATGCCCTTATTCTGCTTGGAAAGGAGAAACCATACCTGTCAAGAAATTTTAGAGGCCTCACTCGTCTGGATCTACATCAACGGTTCAATTTTATGCCCATGCCTCTTTTCCCGGCCCACTTGTGCTACACTGCCAAGTTTAGTTCAAAAACACAATGTCTGCCAAAGCAGACCACACCAAAACGAAAAACAGAACGACTGTTCACAAATTTATTTCCTACTAAATAATGAGTTTTTGAGTTGTAGCTTTAAATTTTCGTCAATTCTTGAATTTAGATTCCAGTTCCTTATTATGTGGGCCAGTAATTAGTTCTGGGCAGTTCCTTAGTGAAATTAAGTGTTTGTAACAACGATATCTTTATTTATTCTCCACTAGTTAGTGTAGACAGGCAAAAACAATTTCTTCTTGTTTGATAGGCTGAATGCCCCATGATAGATATCTTAATTTGCATATCCCAGGCATGGTATATGTTTATGTATCTATGAAGCTAAAATCGATTATACATACAATGAGAAATTCAGGGCAACTGCCTGCATATCCCTAGCACAATACATTTACAGGGGATGTCCATCGGTACCTTATATTGGAACTAAGAAGATTATCAAAATAGATTGCCAACGAAACCAAGATGGATTCACAGATTTATAATGGTCTGCCCTTTCTACTAGCATAAATTATATTGATGTTATCAGATTGTCTTTTTGAGTCAGAGTCATCACGTCAAACGGTTACACCACACCATAGCTAAACTAGGGAAAATAACCATTAAATAACTAGTAAACTACCATCAATGCCTGAAACTGCATCATCTTCCACTGCTGCTACCAAAGAGGACTCGGACCAAATGTCACAGAATGGTATCAACTAGTTCAACCGAGAGGGATCCCAAATTTCCTCTCAAATTGCAGCCAAAGAGATATATGCGAGTTGTGACCAAAATGGTTAGAGAGTTAATGGGCCTAGGAGATAGCCGATGGAAAAACAGGGGTGTGATTATTAGAAGGTTTTTGCAATATGATAAGGTTGTAGTCTGTTTTTTAAAAAAATCATTTTGGAATTAATAACAGCATTTTCCTCTGTGAATCAAAATTTGAATTATTTTTGAATTTACTCTTTACATTCATGCAGAATTTACTCCTTACTGTTTAGGGCAGTTACACTGTTAGTGTTTGATTGGAATGGTTAGAGAGTGAATAGGCCTAGGAGAGAGCTCGTAGAAAAACAAGGCTTTTGCAATATGTTTAAGGTTGCATTCTGTTCTTAATAATTTTCATCTAGGAATTGATAACAGCAGTTTCCTGTGATTACTTAACTGAAAATTTTCAAACATTCTTCTTACATTCATGCAGAGTATAACATGGACAGAGAGGGCAAAGATAAGGCTATTGGCATTGATCTCGGGACAACTTACAGCTGTGTAGGAGTGTGGCAGCACGACAGAGTTGAAATTATTGTTAATGAACAAGGAAACAGAACCACTCCCTCCATGGTTGCTTTCACTCCCGATGAAAGACTTGTTGGAGATGCTGCCAAGTTCCAGATTTCAACTAATCCGAGAAACACTGTGTTTGATGCCAAGAGACTCATTGGAAGGAGATACAATGATCCCTCTGTGCAGTCTGACAAACAATTGTGGCCATTCACTATCGTTCCCGATAAGAATGACAAGCCTATGGTTGAAGTGGCTTATAAAGGTGAGAAAAGGGTTTTTGCGGCTGAGGAAATCTCGTCAATGGTATTGGTGAAAATGAAGATGATAGCCGAGCAATACCTCCAGTGTGATGTGAAGAATGCTGTGATTACCGTGCCTGCTTATTTTAATGATTCGCAGAAGCGAGCAACAAAAGATGCCGGTAAAATTGCAGGGCTTAATGTCATGCAGATCATCAATGAACCCACCGCTGCAGCAATAACTTATGGCTTTGATTCATTGGAGGAAGGGAAAAGAAACATTCTAGTTTTCGACCTTGGAGGAGGTACCTTTGACGTATCTATTGTTACAGTTGAAAGAGATAAGGTTGAAGTAAAAGCTGTTGGAGGGGACATGCATTTGGGCGGCCAGGATTTTGACCATAGGATGCTCAACTATTGTGTTCAGCTGTTCAACAAAAAATATAAAATGGATATGAGTACAAGTCCCAAAGCTCTTCGGAGACTACATTCAGAATGCGAGAGGGCAAAAAGAACTTTGTCTTCCGCAGTCGAGACTGCAATTGACATAGATTGTCTCTATGAAGGGCAAGATTTCCACACAAAGATCAGAAGGGCGAAGTTCGAGGAGCTCAACGCGGACCTATTTGACAAGTGCATGCAATTAGTGAAGCAATGCGTGGAAGACTCCACGCTGAGCAAAAACCAAATCAACGACATTGTATTGGTAGGAGGTTCTTCACGTATACCCAAGGTCCAAGAATTGGTAAGTCAATTTTTTGAGGGCAGGGGCCTCTGCAAAAGTGTAAATCCAGACGAGGCAGTTGCTTATGGTGCAGCTGTGCAGGCAGCTGTACTGAACAAGGAAAACATCCACTTGGTCTTGGTGGACGTCACTCCTTTGAGTCTTGGAATTGCAATTGACAACGGTGTCATGAAAGTAATAGTTCCCCGCAATACTCCCATTTCTACTCTGAAAGAAGGGTCTGTCACCACAAGATTTGACAATCAGACAAGGGCAAGAATTCCAATTTATGAAGGCGAGAGAACTTTGGTTGCACACAACAATTTGCTGGGTGAATTTTTCCTCGATGGAATTCTTCCTGCCCGGTGTAGGGTACCAGAGATAAGAGTTTGTTTTCAAGTGAACGTAGAGGGAATTCTTACAGTCTCTGCCCGGGATGTGGGAACAGGGAGCAACAATCAGATTACTGTTACAAATGAGTATGAGGGATTGAGCAAGGAGGAGATAGATAGAATGGTGGCTGATGCAGACATATTTCGAAAAGAGGATGAAGAAATGGCAAAGAAGCATTTGGCCAAAAACACTCTGGAATGTTATATTTGTAACATGAAAAGTAGGGTTACAGAGGCGAAGAGCAGGGGAACAATGGAGACGAGGGTTGCAGATGATATCAGTGGGGCACTAAATACTGTTGAGGAATGGCTGGATGAGAATGATGATGCAACAATTGAGGAATTTCAAGCCAAATTGGACGAATTGTCATTGAAATGTATGTGCTTAACATAAAAGGAAATATATATATATATATATTTTTTATTGATAGAAAGCAGCAAAAAACGAATTACAACAAAGGCATGAGCAGCATGCTAAAGGAGTTTACAAAGCAGCAAAACTCTGAAAAGAGCAGCAAAACACTGCCAAACAGCTGATCAAAAATAGAACAGCAGAAACTAAATTTCTCAAGGAGCAGTCTACAGCCATCAACCTCCATAAAGCACCCAAGAAGGATGCCAAACATGACTAGAAAAAGGAAATACTTGTCTCATGTTCACATGGAGTTGTTTAAAGTTTGTTTTCTTTTAAATTCTTATGGAAATATTTAATTATGAGAAAATGATAATTTAAAATCTTATTAATTGAAAATAAACTGTAGATAAAAAGAGGGTTTGGAAATAAGCAACTGCATATTGCCAAAAATGTCACATGGTTTCACAATTTTTTTTATTTTTTAATATTTGCTTATATTATTTTTTCCAAATTTTAATTGTACAAATTGTTATTAATATTATTAATATAAATGATTGCTTGAAAAATTAAATATTCATGGTATCACCAACTCCACAAATAATTCCTAAATAAGTTGAAGTCAAAATAAGCTAAACAGATGCATGAGAACCTACCTTTAGATTTATTGTTGTTTATGATTTTAGATAATTATATTACATAGAGCACGTTAGGGGAAGCTAGTTCTATTTTTCCCCACCTTTTCTTAGGAAACACTTATAAATTATTAGTTATATGTGTATGTGTTTACATTAATATTAAAAATTTCAATAGGATGAATGGATGCATCTCTTACATTAATATTACATGAAATGACCTTTTTAAAATGGATACTAAAGAAATCAAATGATTTTGATGAGTTTTTGTTTTTAATTATTGAAAAGAATTGTTCTTTAAGTACTTTTGCAATAGCAATATAAGAACTTTTCTATGTATTTTAATTTAGAGAGATTGTTTAAGCAGTTTGGGAGGTCAGGTTTATGTTGTGTAAGTATCTTGTTGTTTACTATGATGTAAATTTTGCAAGCTAGTTTCTTGCTTCCATCTTTACAAGTTTTTTGCTTCCTATCTCACCCAAGAGGAAAATATTAAATACAAGGCATTATATTCTATATGAATGAGGATGCAAAAGAATGGCATTGATATGAGCTTAGACTTGGAGGTTGATCACGAGTTGTAAGAGTGTCTGACATAATAATCCTACACGATTTGTCTCTGTTATGCTCAAATTTTGGCAAATTATTCTTGTCTTTGTGATTATAAAATATTCCATGTTACTGGTAGGACCTTGGCAAGCTTTCGATTCAGGTCATGGTCTAAACAAATACCTAACTCCAAAGGGAAGACTGTCAACATAATTGCTTGCTTGGTGCTTAGTTTTTGTACATTTGCTCTCTTGTTCAGGTGGATTTATTTAATGTGCCAACACCAATGGACATGGACTCCTTGCATGCAATTACAATGGAAAAATATGCTATAGCAATGGTTTGGGTAGGGCATAAGACCATGGCAAAATATAAGCTTTATTTACTTGTTTATTTATTTATTAATATAAACTTTAATTATAATTTATTATTAATTTTATTAATATTGTATAAGGTTTATATAAAAAATTGTACATTAAAATATTAGGAAATAGGTATATTTTGTATATTTTGTTATTAGGTAATATATATATATATATATATATATATAATTCTAATATATTTTTGCATGGACAAACTCAAAACTAAGCCAATCTCAATTTTTTTTTATTGAATCCATGAACCGAACTAAACCTGAACTTGAACTGATACCATTATTGGTAACTTAGAAAATTCAAACTATTTGATAATAGTGTCATTTCCTGCAGTACTATTAGTGTGTCGCCCACATAATCTTAGTTGTGCCTTATCTAACCCTTGCACCACATTAGGAATGTGTCTATTGAGAGGATTTGAGGTTGCATTGCTCCATCCATGCGCAATTCCATTAAGTTGCAAAATTATGTGCCAAAACTTTTAATTATTTTGCATATAATATATGATATAATGATAGCATACGGTGTACATTGTATACATGTTACAAAATCATGTTATCTTGAGTTTGGGCTATTTATTGGCAAGAACTAAAAATTACAAGGCCATTCTTGTACTTGACCAAAGCTATTATCCACTGGATCCAATGTTCATAATACACATGATGGTCCCCAATGATCATTATGCTACCCTTGGGAAATCCTTAACTGGTTGCATCTAGCATTGAAGAAGACTATGGCTTATGAATGTAGAATGGCATTGATAGCCTAACCATGGGCTGAAATATAAGAGCTATAGACACATCTCTAGATCCACACATTGTGACCAAAACTTAGCTTTAATTTTATTTGGAAGAAGGAAAGTTTATGGCTTCCACATGCCAACAAAAATATCCACTAAAGCCTTTTGAGAAACCAATATTCATGCCTCCTCATGGCTCTCTACAGTCACAAAATTTCACACACATGCAACATAATGTAATATAGGGGGATTCACTACTCACGAGTTCTCTTCATTCAGAGAGCCTCACAGGGCGAATTTCCCTATAGTACCTCAATGGAACAACAATGAGAGATTCAAAATTTGAAAGAGCAGGTCACAAAGATTCTCTAAACAAACTGAAAAGCTCTTGGCCAAAGGACATCAGCGTAGAATACGAACGATAGCATGGCGCGTTGGTGACCTAGAGGCGCATTGGCATCTCGTAGGGACCAGAAAGTGATAATGTCTCAGAAAATGGCTAAGTGACGACTTACACTCTGATTTATGGGAACATTTAGAATGCCAGAAAGAAACAGGAAGTAATAAGACTGAAATGAAGTGAAATAGAGATGATAAAGACAAGGAGAAGAAAGGAAATACTTACGACTGTGTGAATGATGAAGTTTCCAGCCCGTGAATGTCTTCAATATCTACACACAAGAGAGAGAGAGAGAGAGAGAGAGAGAAATTGTTGGGTGGCTATATAGGGGCCTGCCTCAGTTAGACCCCGTTTTGGTGTTCCAACCTCCACGAACAGCTAGATATATAGAGAGAAAAGTAGAAATGAAGTAAAGATCACTTAGAGCACTACAAAATAGTGTTATGCTACTCAACCAAGTAATAGAGGAGAGGAGTGAAAGCTTACCACCTCCACCAAGAGCGCTCAAGGCTAATGGGGGAGAAAATGAGAGGAAGTCAAGCCTTTGCTGCAATGGTGTTTTGTTCCACACTTGCTCTACTGAAGTGGTGGAGTGTTGATGTTGCTACTGTAAAGTATAAAGTGTTTGGAGATTGAAGAGATGGTGAAGAAGCTGCTTAGAGCTTGAGAAGAGCTTGTGAATGAAGTGGAAAGGCTCTTAGAGAGATGTGAAGGGATGTTTAAAATATGGTAGAAGATCTGAAGAGATCCAATGCTTGTTCAAGGTGTGAATATGAAGAAAAGATGAAGAGAAACAACCATATTCTGGTTGGTTGGCCAAGGAGGACATTAAAAATCGACCCCTAATGGGAAGTGTAATGCCTCTACAGGCTCCAGACGCAGGAATCTGTCAAGGACATAAGCGAGCTGTGCGGACGTCTGCGTGCCGCATGGGCGTCCCCAAAAGAAACGCTTCCATCGACGCTGAAAATAGGTGCCAAGTGTGATGCAAGCAATGGGCTTAGATGGAATTAAGCCTTCCAACTTGGTTTTCTAAGGTGGGTAAAGAAAAAAAGGGGATTTTCACATGGGGATGCAAATTCGCTCTTATACATTTTGTCCCCACTTTAGCGAGCATGAACACTGATGAGTGCTCGGTAAAGTAGATCAAGAAAGAGTAGGGTTATAAACGTATACCTAAACCGTCGAGGAAGTAGACTGCAATCTAGCGAACCTGAGAATGTAGGGTCAAAAGAGGACTTCATAGTTTTGTAAAACTATGAAGTTGAAGAACTAGCATACACTTAGGATGAAGATGTAGATCTTCAATCAATCATATACAAGAGATAAGAGAGAGATGAACAAAGCATGTGGTGCAAGAAAAGTCCGCTCGGGAGTAGAACCCGCACCACAAAGTAAGATCTAGCGAACCTAAGAGTGCAAGGTCAAAAGAGGACTTCGTAGTTCTGTAAAACTATGAAGCTAAAGAACGAGTATATACTCGAGATGAAGATGTAGATCTTTGATCCATCATATACAAGAGATAAGAGAGAGATGAACAAAGCATGTGGTGCAAGCAAAACCCGCTCAGGAGTTGGGTGATCCCACAAATTTGGTTTACAATTTCTAGGAGGAATTGATTTTTGTTGAAATCACATATTTTTAGAAAATATAATGATTTAAGCCTTAAAAGGTTCCATTTAAAGAATTACAATTGAAGAGGGTTTGATCAAACTACCTTAAATCAAACCCCCTTCGATAGAACCCCACTAGTTTTAAACCATACCTATAACGAAGTCTCCTTTACACCTATCAAAATGCTGATAAAAAATCACTTTTAATTTACCTTTTGGGAGATCAAATGAATTCATTTTAAATTTATTTTTTGTAAGTATGTAGTCCTTATTATAAGCTTCCCAAAAAGTATAATTTTAAATAAATTTAATTTAATTATTATATTTATTTTTTATTTCTCGTGAATATAGGTTTTTCACTGAAAATCAAGCTCTCTGTTCTACACATGTGGAAAAATAGCAGATAATTAAAAAAAAAAATTAAAACATTAGAGCACCAGATATTGAAGTCCTTGATCCAACAAAGAAAAAAAGAAGAATTTTGATACATACAAAAAAAGTTACGCGTTATACAGTCGTGCTACGTCTGAATTATAATTAGTTTGAATTCAAAACTTAATTAAAGAAAAATATTCAATAAAAAACTATCTAACCAAGTGGAAGCACTAGATATTAGAGTTGCAAATCTAAATTTGAAAGAATTATAATTTTATGCTTCATGGAAAAAAAAGTATGCGTTATACGGTGAGTGTCACTTTTTGAAAATGTTGATTTATGAAAAAAAACTAGTTTTTGAGGGAGATGGAAAAAGAAGTGCAATTTGATTCCAAAAATTTTGAAAAAAATATATTTAGAATCTATAGACAAAATTTCATGAAACTCTAGTTTGCATCATCTTCAAATTCCTCACGGTTTAACCACTATAGGTGCCCAAAAGTGAAGATTTAGTTTTAAAAAATTATTTCAATGCCCATTTTGGCCAAAAATTGTAAACCACTATTGTGGGATCACCCGAGTAGAACCTACACCACAAAGTAGGAGTGATAAAAGCAATCCCTGCTCAAGGAGGAAAACACATATCACAAAATGTAGGTGATAAAAGAAATCCCCACTCAAGGAGGAGAACCCGTATCACTAAGTAAAAGTGTAAGCGCCTCACAGGCCCGCAAACCTACAAGGAGATATTCTGCAAGATCTCTCACATGGAAGAAGCCGAGAAAGCACCTTACAGACTTGCAGACCTACAAGGAAGGTATCCTTCAAGAACTCTCACATGAAGGAAACCCCAAGAAAATTCCCTACAGACCCACAGACCTATAGGGGAGCAACCCCCAACATCTCTCACATGGAGGAAGCTCACAAGAAGCAAACTTTGTAGAGTCAAAAAGTGGCGACACATCTACCCACAGATAGAACATGTCAAAAAGTGGAAACATGTCTACCCAAAGATAGAACATGTCAAAAGTGGTGACACGTCTACCCATAAATAGAACATGTCAAAAAGTGGTTGTGTAGGAAGATAAGCGGACAGCCATGCAAATCGTCAATAAGTAAACTTTCAAAGGGGCCCCTTAGGAACCTGGCGTGAAAAAAGAGGGGTCCACTCAAGGGATGCGCTATTTGAAAAGCAAGGTCTAGTTAGGTTGCTCCCAAGCTAGACACAAAGTTGTGAAATAGGTCCAATCAAGCTGCCCCTGAGCTAGACACAAAAGAATTCATTCGAAAGAAAAGCTTTCAAAGAGGTCCCTCGAGCACCCTTCAAAAGAGAAAATGGGGTCCACTCAAGGGATGCTTCATTTAAAATAAATAGAGGAGAGGGTCCTTTAGAAGGACACACATCTCCAGGATGAGTTATCACTACCCCCAACAAACAGGGGAGGAGAACCATACTAGATACTTAGAATAGGATAGAGGTGAACCTCGATATCACTTGTCATGCAAAGTAAAGGAAGCTACATCAATCAAACGAGAGTTTGATGGAACCTAAATCATGAAGTTGTATTTTTCCCTTCAAGGCCTTACATTCACTGGTGGAATGGTCAGGCCCTCGATGGTATGCACAGAAAGAATGTTTTTCATTATCATGTTTATGAATTTTATTATGTGTAGGAGAAGGAAGAGTAATCAAGCGAGATTTTAGAAGCCACAACAAGATACACTCTTGCTTAGACAAAAAATAAGGAGCGGGAAGCAACCCTTTCTCTTGTGGAGAAAGACTTGACCACTCACAAGAAGAAGATACGAAGGTAGAAGACAAAGGAGGAGGATCTCCATAGAGAGCATTATTTCGGCAAGGGGGATCATACTCTTCTACGGGATTGCCATCATCCTTCTTGACATGATTAACAACATTAACCTCTTTAACATAAGCGTGATCATCTTCCTCAAAAGGAGGATCAACACCAAGAACATTACAATTTGCATTCACCCTATCCTGCAATACAAAAGAATGACCATCTTTGATAGCGGGTGTGGATGATGTTATTGGAAGGTCTAAGTGGATTGAGTCGACTTTATATTCATGAATGGAGGAATCTGTAAAGTCTAAGGAACCCCAATCATGTCACCAAAACACACATTCTTTTGGGGAGAAGTGGAAGTAGCACACTCAGGACTCATTGCTTCAGAAGGATCTCCTTCGGGGACATTTATCTCAAGAATATCCTTTGTAATAGGTACTGCTGGAGTAAACATCAACACAGTGGAAGATACTAAAGGGATGAAAGTAGGCACAACTGAAACCTGGCCGACAATTGCAATCTCACATAAGTGCATAGCATTAGGGTCATCCTTAACTGTGACTAATTTATTATTACAAATGAACTTAATAGATTTATGTAAGGTAGACGAGACTGTACCCATAGCATGAATCCACAATCTACCAAGAAGAAGGTTATAAGGTAATTTCTCTACGATAACATATACAAGGGTGGGTATAATAACAAGTCCAAGCTGCAAAGGTAATACTATCATTCCTAGAGCTTGTCGGCTGACATTATCAAACCCACGAATGACAACCAAAGAAGTATTAATAGAAGATGATTCAATATTAGGGTATGTGTAGGATCATCATGGAAAAAACATGCCCTTAAGTGGCCAAAAATTTAGAAAAATCAGAGTTAGGCAACTTGACATTAAAAATTGAATAAGTTATCTATATTATTTCAAAAATATGTAACAATAAAATCTATAGAAAATTGAATGTAGTTTCCAAACTACTAGGTTTTTTTTTTTTTAAATCTCTTTGGTGAAAATTTGAAATTTCAATGACATAGTACTTAAATTTCAGGGAAAAAAAAAGTAGGTGTTTGTCTGACCATCATAACCACAATAAAATGATAATATTTTTTTATAAGATTTTAGATATAATTAGAGGACTCATGTCTCAATGTGATGCATATTTTTTTGCAATTTTTTTCCAAGTAAATAATTAATTGTGAATTTTTTATTACAACTTTTAAAAAATATAAAAAATTGTATGTCTGACCACCTTAACTTGGTCAAAACTTTGTGAAATTCAATTTTTCTTTTTTTAATCCTATAGTATGGAAAGCATAGAACGTGACACATGTTTCAAATTCAAAAAATGTGATATTGTTTGAAAGCTATAGATGTTTTTCAATCAGCCTATCAATCAGGACTTTAGTTGTAATTCAAATAGAAAATGAATAATAATTATTTATTAAATTCAAAGTAAAGCATAATTTATATTATTGGAAAGCTAAGAATATCCTTTAAAAACCATTTTTGTTTTATCAATTTTGGGTAAAAAAAAATTTGTCAACCACATACCCATCATATTGCCACTTTTTGGCCCATCATGATCTTGCACATACCCATTAACCTTAGGCAATAGATCGATGCTACATACATTGAGCGTCGAACCAGTGTCAACAAGAGTACGTCTAATGCCAATCTTATTAATGTTAACTATGATCATTAAAGGATCTGCTTGCTTTTGTACTTCTGGAGGCAGGAGCTCTTGCAGATAGAACATAATATTCAACAAATCTACACGAATATACACCATCAACACATTAGCATCCATCAGCCTAGCAGAAGAAGGAAAGAGGATCTTTTGCAAGGCTTCCTGAAGCATACCATGATAAACTTGAGCAGACTGAAGCAAGTCCCATAGTGAGATCTTATCCAGAGTAACCTGAGGTTGCTTGACAAGATGGTAATCACTAGGTGTTTTAGTCATAGGTTTAGGAGCTTGAAGAAGGCTATGTTGTTTATTCATATTATTCTCATAAGTATGGGCTACCAGGTTGTAAGAGGGAGCCTTAGGAATATTAGGATAACCACCATCAAATGGAACACCATCAATAGAACAGATCATTTTAGAAGGAGAAGCTGGAGTCACATAAATGACCAGTCTCTTAGGCCTTTGAGGGGCAACAGAGACATAGACTACATTTACAAAATCATCACAACTAGTAGAACAATTATTTGTATACATATTCTCAATATCAATCCAAATCGGATCAAATGTAGAATAGTTCTTTGAAGGAACATTCTCAACATCGTTCCAGGGAGAATTAGACGTGGAAGGAGGTTCATCATTTGCTAATGCATGATCTCTAGAAGAGAATGCATTTGAAGGTATAAGAGATTCATCATTCATGAATGCATCATCTCCAAAAGAGAGTTCATTGGAATGAGAGGTAGATTCATCATTCAAAAATCCATCATCTTCAAAAGAGAGTGCATTGGAATGAATAGAAGGTAAAGTAATATTAAGAAAGGTATCAATGATTTCATCTTCTTGGGACAAGATATCCTCTGAAGCAAGAGGAATCTCATGAGAAGGATCAAAGGTACCAAGTGACATAGGCAAGGCCAAGTCACTATCACATGCATGAAATGGAATATCATTTAAATTTTGTAAGGAAAGCTTAGGTGCAAAACAAACTCTCCTAACGTCAAAACCTCAAGGAAGAATGCAGATATGCCTTTAAAATTTGCAATTACAGCTTATTAAGATACACTTGAAAAGAATTAATAGAAAAGAAGAATAAACACATACACAATTGAACACCAAATTTTACATGGGAAAACCCTTACAGGAGAAAAACCCACCACACCAAGAAAATCCTCTTTGTATTACAATAATGGAAATTACATACAGAGATTAGACTTAACTTCCTGATGTCAATTATTACAGCAACACATTTACTGATCAATCTTGTACAAAATAGCTCTTCAGGAACATCCAAAGAATTCACTTAGATCAATCCGTGTTTAGAATCGAAAAACTCTACACAATTGTCTTCTTCACACTATCCAGAACTATTCTCCATTTGATCATCTTCGATCATAATCATTTTCATCACAACTTGTTCATCTTCCATACAAGAATGGTTACAACTATTCAACTGCTAACGGTTCACATTCCACTTCTCTCATTGGCTCAGAACACACCACATTGGATAGTTGTTCTGATCACAAAACCATCAGAAAGACCTTTGCTATTGCTAAGATTCTTTTAGATGTTTTATATCATACCGATATTCATACCCGTCAGTGAGAAAAAAACCATCGGCAAGAGATCTCACTGAAATTCATCTCATCAAACTATTGATCATTCCTCATGGTCTCCACCATACATGTGTCCACTTCTCATGCATTTCCAGAGAATCAAACTAGAATCTACAATATTCTTAACTAGTCTCCTCGAACTCCAAGTGGTCCCCACATCCATCGGCTTGTTTGATCTCAACCATTCCTCACAATCCCATAATGACCCCATTACAAAGCTATGGCTGATTGCGATATCACGGGCTATAGCCACGTGTCCCATCAGATGAAGCCAAAGGGATGAGTTTTCTTGACCATTGATCAATTGTCGTTTGATCTCAATGGTTTTCTACTATCGCGTGATCAGAAGCTACAAGGTCTTTAATGATCGCAAAATCACAGACGATTGCCATGTGTCTTATTTGATAAAGCCGAAAGAACAAGGGAAACACTTTGATCATTTGATCTCAACGGCTTCTCGCTAACACGTGATTAGAAAAAACACAATCTTTAGTGATTGTGAAATCATGGGCAACTGCCATGTGTCTTAACTTGATGAAGTTGAAGGGAATCGGTCAATCGGGAAATTTCAAAACTTTCTAACTTCGTGAAAAAGTTATAAACTTAGGAACTCCAGCTATCGGACAGTTGAGAAGTTACAGAACTTTCAAACTCTGCGACCAGGTTACATACTTAAGAATTCTAGCGATCGACCGACAATCGAAGACTTGAACCCTGATACAAGCCAACAAGTTGAGGCACAACTCCAACAATCTCCCACTTGATGAAGACTTACTGGCTTCCTTCAAACTCAAAGTTAATAAAGGTCATGGGCTCCAAGGCCCATTGAACTGGCACACCACCTATACTTGTCTATGCTTACTAGTTTCGTTAATGCATTTGCAACATTTTCCAAAGTATCCACTTTTTCTAAAGAGACCTTTCCATCCTCCACCATATCTCGTACAAAATGATATTGCACATTAATATGTTTCATCCTGACATGTAAAGTAGGATTTTTCTCCAAACAAATAGCACTTTGACTGTCACAGTAAATTGTAATTTTCCCTGCATCAAACCCAATGTTAGAACACAAATGTTTTAACCAGATTGCTTCTTTACAGGCATGTATTCCTACCATGTATTCTACCTCTGTAGTGGACAAAGCAACTACAGCCTGCCGCTTACTCATCCAACTAATTGCACCACCATTCATCATGAAAATATATCCACTGGTGGATCTTCTGCTGTCAATGTCCCTTGCCAAATCAGAATCCAAATAGCCTCGAATGCTAAGAGTCCTTTGTGATTCAACCAAATTGCCATGGTAACACAAAGCATATTATGAAGTGCCCTTCAAATATCTAAACACTCTTTTCACAACATCCAAATGTGTCCTTCCAAGATTTTCCATAAAACGACTAAGTACTCCCACTGCTTGGGAAATGTTTGGCCCTATCTAGACCATTGCATACATTAAGCTACCAACTACACTAGCATAAGGCACTCTTGTCATGTCCTCCATCTCAATAGGAGATTTTGGATAGTCTTCAACAGATAGCTTCATTTCCTGCAAAATTGGAACAACTAGCTGCTTGCACTTAGTCATACAAAATCTCTCCAGAATAGTATTAATATACTTACTCTTACTAAACCAAAGTTTTCTACTCTTCCTATCCCTAGTAATTTCCATTCCCATAATATACTTGGCTGCACCAAGATCTTTCATTTCAAACTTTGCAGACAACTGAGATTTTAAATCAGAAATCATTAACTTACTATTGCCTATGAACAACATAGAGAGAAATAATAAGAACACAATCATTTTCAGCTTTGTAATACACGCAGTGATCAAATTTTGATCTTTAAAATACCAATGACAAGACAAAAGTGTCAAACTTCTGGTACCACATCCTAGGAGATTGCTTTAATCCATACAGAGATTTTTTCAACTTTCAAACCAAATTTTCTTTACCTTTTTCCACAAAGTGCTCAGGCTAGGACACATAAATTTCTTCTTCAAGGTCACCATGAAGAAATGTTGTCTTCGCATCCATCTATTCAACCTCTAAGTCATATGTTGTTGCAAGTGACAAAAGAAATATGATAGACGTAAGCTTAGCTATAGGAGAAAATATTTCCCCACAATTAATTCCCTCTACCTGGGAATATCCTTTTGCAACCAACCTTGCCTTATACTTTTCCACACTGCCATCTAGACCTATTTTTTTTTTAAATACCCATTTGCAGCCAACAAATTTTCTGTCTTCAGGCAAGGGCACCAAACTCAAAGTATCATTTTTTTTTCTAATGATGCCATTTCTTCATTCATGGCTTCCAACCAAGAGTTTGAATCAGACATTCTAAATTCCTCTTTCACAATCCTAGGCTCATTAGTGCTAGATATTAAAGCATAGGCATAAGTAGAATCTAACAAAGAAAACCCATACCTATTAAGTTGCTTTCTTTCACGTGTTGACCTCCTCACAGGTTGAGGCTGAGGTTGTTCTTCTTCTTCAGAACTCTCAGAACTACTTGAGCTCTCCTCAGTTTCAGGTACATTTTGAATTTTCAATTCCTCCTTATCTGGTGTTAGAGGAATTTCAGCTACATCATTTTTATCTTCTAATTTCATCTTTGACTGCAGATCCAAAGTAGAAGGCTTCAACTCACGAAAGATAACACTTTTGTTGTACAAAACCTTCTCTGTATTAGGATTCCAAAGCTTGTATCCTTTTATGCCAACACTAAATCCAATAAAAATACATTTAACAACCTTATTTTCCAATTTAGATTTTTTTTTCACTCGGCACATATGCATATGCCTCACAACCAAAGACACGAATATGTCTCAAAGAGGGCTTCTTTCCAAACCATGCTTCCAAAGGTGTTTTCTCAACAAGAGAGGAATTCAGAGAACGGTTTATCAAGTAACATGCTGTTGCAACTGCCTCAGCCCAAAACTTCTCCTCCAAGCTAGCACTACTTAGCATGCTTCGTGCTCTTTCCATTACTGTCATGTTGAACCTTTCAGTAACTCCATTTTTTTTCGGAATTGATCCAGAGGATCTTTGTCAAAAATTCAATTTTCTCTTTTATCTTCAGAATCAGCATCATCAAAAAGAGGGTGAAATTCTGACTACAACATAACTCGAACGGAGCTACGGAGCCCAAGATACACTTAGTCAAACCTTGGTCAACCTTTGGAGCTAGGTCAGAGAAAAAAAGGGCCAAAAATTGATGTAATCAAAAGTGGTCAAAATCGGTGTCAATGTGAAGATCTTGTCACAAGCTTTCTGACGACGTTCGTTTCACAAAAAACGGAGTTCGTTTGCACGAGATAGGAGCAGTCAAAGTTGGGTTTACTTTGCTGACATGAGCATGGTACAGTGCATAGTCATCAATGTCAACCAATCACAAGTTGACACATGTCATCATCAAATGAAAGAAAAAAATCCATGTGGCACATCATTAGCTGCCACATGGTAGGACACGTCACCACGTCATCAACAGTGTCCACGTCACCGAGGAATGCCATGTCATCATCAGTGTCCACATTGCTAGGAAATGCCACGTCATCAGTAGCCAAAGTCATTTGCATCAAAAGGAGGTTAGGGGGGTCGAACTCTTGACCTCCCCCAAGTGAACATTCCACCCAACCATTAGACCACCATACCTATCAGCAATATTATAGGGGGTGTGTTTCCTTTTGATGAATAACAACTGCGATGGTTGGTTGGGGTAGAACCCGTGACCCCCAGTCGATTATAAAAGCTTTTGTCTATTGTACCATCCAACAAACCAGACATAGTTAGGGAGTTTGTTTAATTTTGTTAAAGCTCTAAACCTGAATACCCCTAAAAACAAACTAATCCCTCTAAAATAAAACAATTAAACTTCCTAATCTTTTAAAGGATTAAAATGGAAAAAACCTCCTGTAACAAATTAGCTCGAGGATGAATAATTAAAGGGCTTAAATTAATTAGATGGGATTTAAAATAGATTTTATGTGTATAAGGGGGTTATTTTAAAGATATTATGTAAAAATGGAGAGATAAGGTGAATTTTGTAAATCAATTGGTTATTAGCCCAATTGAGTAATTTTTTTGTATAAAAGGAGGGGGGTTAGAGGCTTTTGGGGGGACATTATTCAGAATCCAAATTATACATGATTTAGGTGTTGAGGACTTGTGATTATTTATGGGGAGGTGAATTGTTGATCCTATACGTCGGGAGAATGTTGGAATTCCATCGTGCTTGAAGGGAAAAGCTTGTAAACAGATGTAATGCTGAATTTATGAAGATTTTAATCGGATCGGTCTACTCTTTGGAGAGGGGCCCGGAGATGTAGTCATTTTACGACGAACTTCGTTATCAAGCTATTTGCATTCTCTCTTTCTTGTCTCTTTCTGAATTTTTTCTTTTTGTCAATTCCATTAGTTTAATTATGTTGTGGTGTTGATTTCATTTTAGTAATTTGGATTTTTAAATTGTAATAATTAAGCATTATTTAAGAAATTGTCTTAGATCCTAAATCAGATCAAATTGGTATCAGAGTTGTGTTTTGACTAGTATTGAAAATTTGAATGCTTACACGCTCCCAACTTCAACAAGGCAAAGGAAAACTTGAAGAGTTTAATCCAGAGATTGGAAGACGAAGAGCTCATTTAGGAACACAGATGGTAGATCCAAATGATGAACAAAGTTATGAGCTTGGTGAGAAGGAGTTTCTGAAGGTATTTCTTGACATAAAGGCCATGGTCGAAGTCTTATTCCAAGTGAGGCAAGAAGGGATGTAGAGATATGAAGCTCATGCAGGAAAAGGAAAGCAATCAGGAGATGATCTTGAGCCTCCGAAGACACCTCCCTCTTCTCCTTCTTCTCCCTCTTCTCCTTCTTCTCCTTCTTCTACTAATTCTATGCCTTTTAATCCTTTTAAGGGTGCACATAAGCCCAAAATTAAGTTGGATGTAAAATTTGACTTACCAAAATACTGTGGTGAATTAAATGCTAAAAAACTAGATGATTGGATTCAGCAAGTTGAAGTCTATTGTAGAGTCCAAAACCTCATAGATGATGCTGATAGGATCCAACTTGCTACTCTTCGGTTAGGGGGTACAACTCTAACTTGGTGGGAGAGTAGGACTAGAGCAGAAATCTCCCAACATGGTAAAGTCAACTTGTCCTGGGAAGAATTTGTAAGTGCTCTTAAAAAGAAATTCTATCCCTTAGGCTACATGCAACAGTTAATGATGAATTGGAAAATGTTTAGGCAAGGGAAAGGTTAGTCCGTTCTGGAGTACACTCATGAATTTCGTAAAAGGGATATTGCATTAGATGTTCCATTGTACACCCAGGATACTTTGTTGAAGTACATAGGAGGTCTTCATTCCTACCTTAGACATTCAATTTTGGTTTTGAATCCCAATAACCTTGACGAAGTTTGTGTCCAAGCTACCCACTTAGAGTCTAGAGGTAAGGGATCATTCATTGATAAGTTTGATAAAAAACCATCTAAGTCTGAGGTAAATTCTAAGGGTAAAGATAAAGGTAAAGGAAAGAAGACAACTACGGTGAAGAAAGAGGGTGAAAAACCCACATGCTCGCATTGCAAGAAAGAGGGGAATGATGAATCAAGGTGTTGGAAATTGCATCCGGAGGAAAGGCCGAAAAGATTTGGAGGCAATAAAGGTAAACAAAAGACTACTGCGGCTATCATTCAATAGGATCTTGGATTTGATTCCAGAGATGAGACAAAGATCGTTGCTGTCAGGATCCAAGATAAAGGGAAAGGTATAATTCTCTCTTCTGATGCAAGTATTTCTAATGCAAGTATAAGTAATGGAAGTAAAGTGTCCACTCCTAAAGTTGATAAACAACGGAATGAATTGTTTCACATTCATGTGGTAACTAAACACACAAAGATTGATACACTATTTGATTCGGGCTCTCAAGTCAACTTGATTTCTGAAGAGGTTGTTAAGAAATTGAATCTAACTACTACTCTTCATCCTAAGCCCTATCCAATTGGATGGGTATGTAATGATGCATAGTTGCAGGTGACAAAAAAGTGCAAATTGCATTTTTCCATCACTGCTAATTTCATTGATGAAGTAGAAGTAGATGTTGTACCTCTAGATATTTGTGGGCTTGTATTAGGGAGTCCTTATCTATATGATAGAAAGGAAATATTTTATAGGGGGGAGAACAAGTATCATCTTTTTAAAGATGGGGTAGAATACATTCTATGTGCACACAAGGTCAAGACTAATCTCACACTAGTTAATGCTGGTCAAATGAAAAGGTTAGTCAACTCTAGTAAGAACTTTGTGTTAATGCTTGTAAAATCCAAAGAAGAAGATAACTCTTAGGCATTTAAGGGGTGTGACCCAAAACATAAGGTTGAAATGATCAAAATTGTTTCCGCTTATGATGACTTGTTTCAGGAACCAAAGGGGTTGCCACCCAAGAGGGAAATACAACATGAAATCCAATTGCAACAGGATGTGCCATTGCCTAATATCGGCTTGTACCATTTTTCCATTATGCAGAATGAGGAAATCAAGAAACAGGTTCAGGAGTTAGTGGAGAAAGGAGTCATATGTCCTAGTACATCTCCTTGTGGTTCTCCAATTGTGTTGGTTCCAAAGAAAGATGGATCTTGGAGAATGTGCATTGACTACCATGCCCTAAACAAGATAACGGTAAAAAATAGGTACCCTCTTCTAAGAATTGATGATTTACTTGATCAGTTAAAACATGCAGTTTATTTCACTAAATTGGATTTGTGAAGTGGTTATCATCAAATTAGAATTGCAGAAGATGACATTTGGAAAACTGCTTTCAAGAAAAAATAGGGACTTTATGAATGGTTGGTTATGCCCTTTGGGCTTTGTAATGCACCTGCCACATTCATGAGAGTCATGAACGATGTCTTTTGTCCTTTCATTGATGATTTTTTCATTGTCTATCTAGATGATATTCTTATATTTAACAAGTCTTGGGATGATCATGTAAGTCATGTATAGAAATTTTTTGATGTTTTGAGAAAAGAAAAACTCTATGTAAAGATGTCTAAATGTGAATTTGCAAAGGAATCTCTAGTGTATTTAGGCTATGTCGTAGGGAATGGTCAATTGAAAGTAGACCCTGTGAAGGTCAAAGCTATTGTAAACTGGCCTAAGCCAAGTACTATATCAGAAGTTAGAAGTTTCTTAGGTGTAGTCCAGTACTAGAGAAAGTTCATTGCAAACTTCTCCTACATTGCATCACCATTGCATGCATTGATAAGTACGAAGACAATTTTTCAGTGGGGAGGTCCACAACAGAAGGACTTCAACACTTTGAAGGAAAAGTTAAGCACTGCACCAGTTCTGGCTTTACCAGATCTACATCAACCATTTGAAATCGAGACTGATGCAAGTGGGTTTTCCATGGGAGTTATTCTTATGCAAGGAGGAAAACCAATCTGCTACCACTCTGAAACCTTTTCAGGACCAATAAGTAACTATCCTACTTATGATAAGGAACTTTATGCATTAGTTCAGAGTGTTAAGAAATGGAAACATTACATAATTGGGAAAGAAACTATAACCCACACTGATCACCAACCACTACAATACTTGCACTCATAGTCTAAACTATAGCAAAGTAGGCATTTCAGATGGATGGGATTTTTACAATAGTTTGAACACTTAGTAATTAATTACAAGAAAGGTACCCATAACAAAGTAGCAGATATGCTCTCTAGGCCTCCTATTATGAACTCATTGAGTATCCTTAAAGGTAGTTCCATGGCGCATGAAATATTTCAGGAACAATATGCTATTGATGAAAAATTTAAGGATATTTATTTAGCTTTAATTGCAGGGAAACATATAGAAGAGAAAGACTACTATGTGCAGGATAAAATTTTGTATCATTTGGGCAAGTTATGTGTTCCAAAAGATGAACAAGTACATGTAATCTGTGAAGCTCATTCCTCTTTGATTGCAGGACATTTTAGGGTATGTAAAACAATTACTTAGTTGCAGAAATGTTGTTATTGGCCTAAAATGTAGGAAATTGTCACCAAATACATTAAGGGTTGTATTATGTGTGCATCTAGTAAACCAAGTAACAAAAAACTTAGTTTGTACACACCATTACCTATTCCATATTGTCCATGGGAAAGTGTGTCTATGGATTTTGTTGGGGGTTTACCTATGTCTAGAAAGGGTCATGATTATCTTTATGTAGTAGTTGATCAGTTTAGCAAAATGTGTATCTTAATGCCATGTAAAAAGCAAGTCACTACTGAACTGACAGCTCAAATATTCATCCAATTTGTATGGGTTCACTTTGGGTTACCTACTTCAATTGTATCAAATCAAGATTCTCGATTCCTAGGGGAATTTTGGTCAGCTTTATGGGGACTCATGGACACCAAATTGAAGAAGAGTACACCCTTTCATCCGCAGACCGATGGACAGATAGAAGTAGTAAACAAGAGAGTTTTGCATCTACTCAAAGGCTACTACAGCAAGAATCCCAAATTGTGGGATGAGATTCTTCATTATGTACAACATGCTTACAACCATGCGGTACACTCTTCTACAAAGAGGTCTCCTTTTGAGACTTGTTTCGGCTATGTGCCTAAGACTCTGATGGATTTTGCTTTTTGGAAATATGATGTTGAAGATGAACACCATGATTCAAAGAAGGCTTTGAAGTTCATCCAGAATTTCCAAGGCATCCATCAGGTAGTGGAAGCATAATTGGAAAAGAGTCAAGCCAAATACAAGGCTCGACATGATAAACATCGCACTAATCACCATTTTCAAGTCGGTGACCGTGTCTGGTTACATATCAACAAGGAAAGAATGCAAGGTGAAGGAAGGAAGCTCAAGCCAATTGGGTATGGTCCCTTTGAGATCTTGGAAAAGATCAGAACCAATGCTTTCTTCCTTAATCTTCCTCCATACATGGAGATCTATTCAGTTGTCAATGTTGAGAACTTGAAGTTGTATGAACCTCCGATGATATTGGATGAGGAGACTAACATTCAGGTTCCATCAGTTCATGACCTTTCACCAGAGTACATGTCAGAGTTGCCTGAAGACGTCATCCTAGATAGGAAAACCAAGACTTCATGAAGAGGAACAACTTAATACCTCAGAGTGGGACTAAAGGGGATGAATCCAAGCAAGATAAAGTGGATGGAGATTGGTAAAATGAGGGAACGTTACCCTCACTTACTTTCTAAGTAATCAAGCTTTTGGAGGTCCAAAAGATCTCCAGTGGGGAGGACTGATCCAGAGGATCTTCATCAAAAATTGAAGTTTCTCTTTTATCTTCAAAATTGGCATCATCAGAAAGAGGGAAAAATTCTGACTCCAATGCAACTCGAATGGAGTCAAATAGAGCTACAGAGCCCAAGATACGCTCAGTCAAAACTTGGTCAACCTTTGGAGCTAGGTCAGAGAAAAAAAGGGCCAAAAATTGATGTCATGAAAAGTGGTCAAAATTGGTGTCAATGCGAAGATCTTGTCGCAAGCTTTCTGACGACATTCGTTTCACTGAAAACGGAGTCCGTTTGCACGAGATAGGAGCAGTCAAAGTTGGGTTGAATTTGCTAACATCAACATGGTACAGTCAACATGGTATAGTGCACATTCAGCAGTGTCAGCCAATCACAAGTTGACACGTTTCATCATCAAATGAAAGAAAAAAATCCATGTGGCACATCGTTGGGTGCCACATGGCAGGACACGTCACCACGTCATCAACAGTGTCCACGTCACCAAGGAATGCCACATCATCATCAGTGTCCACATCACTAGGAAATGCCATGTCATCAGTAGTCGAAGTCATTTGCATCAAAAGGAGGTTAGGGGGGTTGAACTCTTGACCTCCCCCAAGCGAACATTCCGCCCAACCATTAGACCACCATACCTATCGACAATATTATAGGGGGTGCATTTCCTTTTGATGAATAACAATTGTGATGGTTGTTATAAATGGCCGGTTGGGGTAGAACCTGTGACCCCTGGCCGGTTATAAAAGCTTCTGTCTATTGCACCATCCAACAAACCCGACATAGTTAGGGGGTTTGTTTAATTTTGTTAAAGCTCTAAATCCGAATACCCCTAAAAACAAACTAATCCCTCTAAAATAAAACAATTAAACTTCCTAATCTTTTTAAGGATTAAAATGGAAAAAACCTCCTATAACAAATTAGCCCGAGGATGAATAATTAAAGGGCTTAGATTAATTAGATGGGATTTAAAATAGATTTTATGTGTATAAGGGGGTTATTTTAAAGATATTATGAAAAAATGGAGAGATAAGATGGATTTTGTAAATCAATTGGTTATTAGCCCAATTGAGTAATTTTTTTGTATAAAAGGAGGGGGGTTAGAGGCTTTTGGGGGGACATTATTCAAAATCCAAATTATACATGATTTAGGTGTTGAGGACTTGAGATTATTTCCAGAGAGGTGAATTGCTAATCATGTACGTCAGGAGAATGCTGGAATTCCATCATGCTTGAAGGCAAAAGCTTGTAAACAGATGTAATGCCGAATTTCTAAAGATTTTAATTGGATCGGTCTACTCTTTGGAGAGGGGCCCAAAGACGTAGTCGTTTTATGACGAACTCCGTTATCAAGCTATTTACATTCTCTCTTTCATGTCTCTTTCTAAATTCTATCTTTTTGTCAATTCCATTAGTTTAATTATGTTGTGGTGTTGATTTCATTTTAGTAATTTGGATTTTTAAATTGTAATCGTTAAGCATTGTTTAAGCAATTGTCTTAGATCCTAAATCAGATCAGGAGTGTAGGGTGTAGTTTTATGTCTTTTAATCCTATGATCTTTACAGTACCTCTCGAACTCATCAGAACAAAACTCACCACCATTATCAGCCCTTAAACATTTTATTTTTCTTCTAGTCCAATTTTCAACAAGGTTTTTAAATTCCTTAAAACGACTGAACACTTTTGCTTTACTTTTCAAAAAATAAACAAATTCCCTTCTTGAATAATCATCAATGAATGATACATAGTATCTTGATTTAGACAAAGAAGGAACATTTATTGGACCAAAAACATTAGAATGAATATAATCAAGTAAACCAGAAGATTTGTGAGGACTGGAGTAGAATGAAACACGGTGTTGTTTTCCATATATACAATGTTCACAAAATTCAAATTTGAGGTTACAATCATCAAACCCTTAAACCAGGTTTTTATTTTTCAAGGTTTTTAAATCTTTTTCACCAATGTGGCCAAGCCTATGATGCCACAACATAGTCTTTTCTATTGGAAGTTTAACTTCCATAGATTTTGCACTATTAGGAACATTTTCCTTCTTTTCTCCATGAGTAGCCTTCTGTGATTTTGCAGAGACACTATTGCATTGCACAACATGTACATCTAGCTTATACAAGGTACCAATACAAGCACCACTTGCTAGCACCATTGAGCCTCTAGTCATCTTGCATCCATTTCCAGAGAACGTAACTTGCACTCCAACATCGTTCAACTTACTAACAAAAATTAAATTTCGAGCCAGACTTGGTATATGCAATACATCATTGATTCCCTTCACTCTTTCATCAGGGAACTACATTCTGACTCTTCCACGACCAAGTTGATCTATATAGGATCTAGACTAATTGCGAATCTGAATGCTTAATTATAACAACTTAATGGAAATATAATTCATACATACATTATAGAAATTATGCATAAAAACTAAAAACTTAAGGTGAAAATTAGAACATGAGAGAGGAGAGAAAAAGTGCAAACAATCTGATAACGGAGTTCGTCACAAATGTGACTACGTCTCTGGGTCTGCTACAATAGAGTGAGACCGATCCGATTAATCTCCAAAAAATATTACAAATGCACCAAGACCATTTCTTCAAGCACTTCGGTAGCATAACAATACTTTGTCACACAAAAATGGCTCAAGAACATCTCCACAAGTTCCCTCTGTCATATCACCTGTTTCACTACTTCATCACTTAACTGAACACCTTAAAGCTTACACATCCCCCCTTTTATACATAAAATTAGCCTAATTAGGCTTAACAAATGAAATAAATGAATAAGCCCCTTAAATAGCTCGTAACAGGGTTTGTTTGATTCTTTCTAACCCCCTTTGCTAATTTATTAGGTGGGTTTTTGTTTGTTTTGGGCTTTATAGGCATTTGGTTACAAATTCGGGCCAACTTATACAACAAAAGCAAATAGACTCCATTTATAGTTGAATGCCCACTGATGGTCTATCGGTGGCAAGTTATTTTCTTATACATGTGGTCGAGGGTTCCAACCCTACTGACCACCTTTTTTAACAACAAACCTCGCTGAAACATGAAACAAAACAAACACTGTGCCTGATATAGTTAAAATCACACCGCGTGGCATAACGGTTGAGCAGTCGGCTAACAACAAGGTGGTCATGGGTTCAAACCTGACATATAAACTTTTATCCAACTCGACAACCACTCGCCGACACCAACAGAGGAAGGAGGGACATGTGGCATGCCGATAAGGTGCCACTGTCAACGCTGGATTGGATGCTAAAAACACGTCAACGATGACCAGACTGCCACCTGTGATGCCACGTCATCATGCTGGGTATGCTGCCAACTGTGCTATGGACTACTGACTGGACCAATGACTATGCTGCCACGTGGATGCTGACGTCATCATGTACGGATGCTGATGTCATCACTATACCTTCAAGTCAACATAAACTTTGACCGGCCGTATCTCCCACGTACGAGCTCCGTTTTCGATGAAACAAACTTCGTCAGAATCGTCTCGACGAGCACTTCATGATGAAGCCATTTTTGGTGAATTCTGTGACGATGAATTTTTCCACTTCCTGTCGGCCCTTGGTACGCTTTTTGACCAAACATTTGACTGGCCATAACTTGTGCAAACGGACTCCTTTTCGCTCCATTCAAGTTACGTTGAAATCAAGATGCTGAGATCTTTCTGATGGTACTAAAATATGGAGATTTTGAGACACTTCAATTTCCACTGAAAATATCCCCCGGATCACAAGTATTTCCAGAGATGAATCGCTTGCCAAATACACCTTTCCACCATCATATTTTTCATACTTTGTGAACCAATATCTATGAGATTTCATGTGGAAAGATGCTCCAGAATCAATCATCTAGACATCATCTGATGCCTGGGTAGCCAAGGATGCATTGAAGGCATCTGCATCACTTTGAGAAGAATCATTGTCGAAAGAATTCTTCTTATTTTTCTTTTTCTCCTCTTTGCAATTCTTTTAGACATGACCAGGTTGCCCACAATTCCAAAATTTCACCTTGGACTTCTTGCTAAGAGACTTTGATCTCCCTTTTAATTTTGATATAGACTTCTTGTCCTTCTTCTTTCCTTTTTCTTTCGATCTACCTCTAATAGCAAGAGCCTCCTTTGCCATCTCAAAAGATTTTCTTCTCATCTCTTCTGATAACAAAGAAGCAACAACATCTTCCATCTTAAAAGTGGATGTCGTACTCCTAATAGCCATCACCAAGTGATCCCAAGAATCCAGAAAAGAACATAACAATAGCATACAACAATCTTCTTCATCAATCTTCACACCCACATATGCTAACTGAGCAATTAACATGTTGAAAGCATTCAAATGATCAGCAACAGACCCTCCCTCCTGCATTTTCAAAGTGTACAACTTCCTCAAGAGCAACTTATTCACCAAGGACTTTCCTTGATAAATAGCTGCCAATCTCTTCCACAAGGAAGATGCAGTCTTTTCTTCATAAACATTTAGAAGAACAGAGTTTTCCAAATAGAGCCTTATCGGCCCCTTTTATTTTCAATTTGCAAGATCCCAATCTTCTTGCTTCATGCCTGTAGGTTTCATTCCAGACATAGCAAGCCAAAGATCATGGTAAACTAATATATCTTCCATTTTAAGTTTCCACAACTCAAAATTGCTTCCATTGAATTTCTCAATTTCAATCTTTCTTGACATGCTTGCCATCTTAATTTGTAATTTGAATTACCAAACTTCTACAAGACTCCCACTAAACAAAATTGAATAAAAAAACCCAACCTACCCACAAGGATAACACAATTGGCTAGGCTCTAATACCACTTGTAAGGAAAGCTTAGGTGTAGAACAAACTCTCCTAATGTCAAAACCTCAGGGAAGAATGTAGATATGCCTTTAAATTTTGCAATTACAGTTCGTTAAGATACACTTGAAAAGAATTAACAAAAAATAAGAATAAACACATACACAATTGGACACCGGATTTTATGTGGGAAAACCCTTACGGGAGAAAAACCCACCACACCAAGAAAAGCCTCTTTGTATTACAATAATGGAAATTACATATAGAGATCAAACTTCACTTTCTAATGTCAATTATTATAGCAACACATTTACTAATCAATCTTGTATAGAATAGCTCTTCAGAAACATCCAAAGAATTCACTCAGATCAATCCGTGTTCAGAATCGAACAACTCTACACAGTCGTCTTCTTTACACTATCCAAAAATATTCTCCATTCGATCATCTATGATCATAGTCATTTTCATCACAACCTGTTCATCTTCCATGTAGGAATGGTTGCAAATATTCAACTGCTAATGGTTCACATTCCACTTCTCTCATTGGCTCAGAACACACCACATCAAATAGTTGTTCCAATCACAAAACCATCGACAATACCTTCGCTATTGCTAAGAGTCTTTTAGATCTTTTATATCATATCGATACTCATACCTGTTGACGAGAGGAAAACCATCGGCAAGAGATCTCACCGAAATTCATTTCATCAAATTGTTGATAATTCCTTGTGGTCTCCACCATACATGTGTCCACTTCTCATGCATTTTTGGAGAATCAAACTAGAATCTACAATATTCTCAACTAGTCTCCTGGAACTCCAAGTGGTCCCCACATCCATCGGCTCGTTTGATCTCAGCCATTCCTCGCAATCCCACAATGACCCCATCACAAAGCTATGGTTGATCATGATATCGTGAGCTATAGCCACGTGTCCCATCAGATGAAGCCAAAGGGATGAGTTTTCTCGACCATTGATAAATTGTCATTTGATCTCAACGGCTCTCTGCTATCACATAATCAAAAGCTACAAGGTCTTTAACGATCGTGAAATCACGGGCGACTGCCACATGTGATAAAAAACACACGATCTTTAGTGATCGCAAAATCACAGGGGACCACCATGTGTCTTAATTTGATGAAGCCGAAGGGAATCATTCAATTGGGAAATTTCAAAACTTTCTAACTCCACGAAATAGTTATAAACTTAGGAACTCTAGCGATCGAACAGTCGGGAAGTTACAAAACTTTCAAACTCTGCGACTAGGTTACATAAGAATTCTAGTGATTGGCCAACAATCAAAGACTTGAACCATGATACAAGCCAACAAGTTGAGGTACAACTCCAACACATTTTTAACAAAGTTAGATATAGAACTAATAAAAGAAGATATTAAATCCATTACAATTTTTTTGGTATTTTCTATGTTCTTGTAATTCGCATTTTTGGAGGTCTCTGAAGTAGAATTTGAGGTCAGAACTTGCATCAGTCCCTAAAATTGAATTTCCTAGGGACTAAACAAGTTCTCTAGGAGACCTTTCCAACAATGCAAACGGTTCTGAATTCTGAGCACCGAGTCAAAAGTTATGACCTTGCCAAGTAGGCATAAATAAATTCCTAGATTTTTGAAGAACACTATTCTTCATGTTGGGTTCACTAAAATGTAATATAGGGGAATTCACTACTCATGAGTTATCTTCGTTTAGAGAGCCTCATGAGGAAAACTGCCCTATACTACCTTAATGGAATAGTAGTGAGATTTTTAGAATCTAAAAGAGTAGGTCACAGAGATTCTCTGGACAAACTGACAAGCTCTCAGCCAAAGGACGACAATGCAAAATATAGATGACAATGCAGAACGCTAGCATCCCAGAGGCATGTTGCCATCTTGTATGGACCAAAAAAAGAGAATGTCTTAGAAAATGGCTAAGTGACAACTTACACTCAGATTTCTGGGAACTTCTAGAATGCTAGAAAGCAACAAGAAGTAATAAGACTGAAATGAAGTGAAATAGAGATGATAAAGACAAGGAGAAGAAAGGAAATACTTACGACCATGCGAATGATGAATATACCAGCTCTTGAATGTCTTCAATACCTGTACACAAGAGAGAGAGAGAGAGAGATAAATTGTTGGGTGAATGTATAGGGGTTTGCCTTAGTCAGACCTCATTTTGGTGTTCCCACCTCCGCGGACAGCTAGATAGATAGAGAGAAAAGTAGAAATGAAGTAAAGAGCACTTAGAGCACTACAAAATAGTGTTATTCTACTCAACCAAGTAATAGAGGAGAGGAGTGAAAAATTACCACCTCCACTAAGAGCGCTCAAGGCTAATGGGGGAGAAAATGAGAGGAAGTCAAGCCTCTGTTGCAATGGTGTTTTGTTCCACACTTGCTCTACTAAAGTGGTGGAGTGTTGATGTTGTTGTTGTGAAGTGTAAAGTGTTTGGAGATTAAAGAGATGGTGAAGAAGCTTCTTAGAGCTTGAGAAGAGCTTGTGAAGCTTGTGAATGAAGTGGAGAGGCTCTTAGAGAGATGTGAAGGGATGTGTAGAAGATGGTAGAAGATCTGAAGAGATCCAATGCTTGTTCAAGGAATGAATATGAAGAAAAGATGATAAGAAATAGCCATATTCGAGTCCATTAGCCAAGGAGGGCATTACAAATCGCCCCCCAATGGGAAGTGTAATGCCTCTATAGGCTCCAAATGCGGGAATCTGTCAAGGATGTAAGCACGATGTGCGAACATCTGTGCGCTGCATGGGCATCCACAAAAGAAATGCCTCCACCAAAGCTCAAAACAGGCACCGAGTGTGATGCAAGAAGCGAGATTAGGTGGAATTAAGCTTATAAACTTGGTTTTCTAAGGTGGGTAAAGGAAAAAAGGGGATTTGCACATGGGGATGAAAATTCACTCTTATACACATAAACCCAATAGAGTCTTTTGAGACACCTTCCAGCCAAAAATTTCTTACACAAACCACTTCTTGCAATCTCCCCAACATACATTCTAGTGAGCATACTTGCTCTAATTCCACTTGGTGCAGTCCAAGATCAGGAACCCAATGAAGGATAGAAAATCCTATTAGCCATGCACACAAACACTCACAACCATTTGAAAATTCACATTATGGAAGCAATAGTAACAAACACTATCTTTATATATCAAAATTCAAATACATCCTTGCCTCAAAGGTACATAGTCCAGCAATAGGGACTCTATAATGTAATGTCCACTTTTGGTGATATACCTAGTTTTTCCCAAAAAATAACAATTCCAACAAATGTAGTTTATTTACAAATAGAATTCTATAAAATTACATAATTGCAATACAATTTAGAGAAAATATTAATTAACTAACATCAAAGCATTAATATCAAGGATCTATGATCATATACAAATAATCTCTATTGAAATCAAAATATCCTAAATTCATTCGTATCTATTTCATAACTTATTTCCAATATCAAACCATATTAGGTGTCTGAAGGAAAAGATTGATAAGACATCGGGAGCTTTCCCTCCTCAATCAAGCCCAACAGCATGGAATGAGCCTTCGAGTCATTCAACCCCTTGGCCCAAATATTGGCGCATCCATCTTTGGGTTAGCGTACTTGATGAGGGAACCAGTACTAATGCATCTCCCTATTACACTTTTCATATTGATTCCAAACATGGTTGCAATAACTTAATTTCTACAATATATATAAATGGTTGTTCTTAAAATTTATATTCTAAAATTATTCTTCAATTTGATTTTTGAATTCTTTCAATTGCTTATTAATGTATTGGATGATTAATGTCTTACTGATTGATTTTGAATTATTTTTGTCTTAATGATCGATAGTTGAATGGTTCAAGGCTAGAATAGTTGATGTTTGAATGATGGATGATTTTATGTTTGATTGATTGAATAAATTCATAATTTATGATGATGATTCACTCATTGATTGTTTGCTTGATTTGATAGTTGATGATTGATTTGATGGATTCATGAGTGATGATTGAATGAGTGTTGATTTGATGCATGGGTGATTGATGATTGATAAGTGATCCTTGAATGCTTGGAATGATTTCTCCTTTATACTTTATTGGTGAAAGAGTAATCACTTTTTATAAGAATTGAGTCACCACCCTTCATTGCTACCTTTTTTAGAATAATAAATTATTTTTCCAAATTGATCTCTCTTGCATGTCCTCAAATGAAAATGTCTCCCCTTTATATCTTCCAATGTAAGGGAGAAGTCACGCCTCTTCATCATGTCTTCCCTTTTCAAGGGTCACAACCTTTCACAATTACCACCCTTTGAAAGAGTACAACCCTTCATAATTTTTACCCTTTGAAAGAGTCACTTCCTTATTTTCTTCCTATTCCTTTCTTCTTCCATTAATCCCTCCTTGATTCATATGCTCCTTTCTTTCTTCCTCTTTTTTTTTTTTTAAATGAACTCTTCTCCCTTTTATATCTTTTGTTCAAGGGAGTCACAACTCTTCATTTCATGCCTTTTGATCAGTCAATAAACTTAATTAAATTTTAATTATATTATATTTAATTTTTACTTTTATTTTTATATTTTAATTTTATTATCATCATAGTTGGAAAATTTTCCAATTTCAAGAACTTGGCAAGCCCGGAAAACTCGGCTTGGAAAAAACTCGGTAAAAAACTTGACAACTTAAAAAATTGCTTAAACTTCACTAAAACACTTTTTTTTTTTGCAAAATTCAAAGATAAGATACATCCAATGAGTCAATAAATGAGTACATAGAAGAAACAAGTTGATTCTAGTTGTATTTGATTGATTTGAATGAAAATTAGATACAAAATGGCATCCTGATGTGGAATGCTCAATGGTTGATATGATAGTCTGAAGCAAAATGAAAATAGAAAATTGTTTATGTAAAATTGAAAGTAAATACTAATATATTTCAATTTTTACAAATTCTCATCTTCCTCTTCCCTTGTCTAGCTCTCACTAGGGGAGAGGGTCTAGTCATAGGAATCTACTATGGCTCCTCAACCT
Organism: Sequoia sempervirens; assembly: GCA_007258455.2. Classification (NCBI taxonomy): domain Eukaryota; kingdom Viridiplantae; phylum Streptophyta; class Pinopsida; order Cupressales; family Cupressaceae; genus Sequoia; species Sequoia sempervirens. The sequence goes on along the minus strand of VDFB02283917.1, from coordinate 106,127 downwards.
CCATCATGGATGTAGATCTTGCTCTAGCTGGTGGTGGTGGCACTGGCAATGACTCCTCCTCAGGCTCATCCTCAATGTCATCCAATGAGAATGAAAATTCACCCCCCTCCTCCATTGTATGTCACTCTAAATCATAGATTTTATCCTCATAAAATAATGGAGGTTGCTCCTCCTGCTCTGTCCAATCACTATACAGATCTATCTCATCCAAATCAATTGAATTATCTAATATTTCCTCTACCTTTCTTGTGATCAGCTGAAGATTATGTTGGATTATCTAATATTTCCTCTACTTTTTTTCTTCTGGAACATGTATTTTTATAATAGAAAAGCATGATCTTGCTTCTTCCACCACAAACTACCTTTCTTTATATTTAAACTAGGTAGGAAGATACATTTTTGTAGGCTTGTTAAGAGCACTTATAAACTAAATTAGTATGGCTACAACTACACTAGAAAACTCATTTGTAGTTTACACAAATACATATTTCCATATCAAATCCACATACTGTATTTTAATTTTTTCTTTCATCTCTTCATTTTCACAGAAGATCACATTGGAGTTTGAAATAGCCACAACCTTTAGGACTTTTAAATAAAATAATATTAAACTTTACAATGAGTAAGAATAGTACAACTTATTTTTCATAACCAAGATTAAATTCTACACATGTAATAACATAGATCTGTATAAATGAAATATTGCCAACATAAGGGAATTTTCACATTTACACCAACCATGTAGGCCTTTACAATCTACCCCATAGAGTAGTTTAATTTTTAAAGAGAATATACTATTTTTTCCTTATTTTTTTCACACAATGAACATAAATACTTTTCATCCAATATCTCCCATCAAACATGCAAGTGTACACATAATACAACTTTCCTTTATGGCCAATAGGGTGTTCTCACTACCCAACCTTTGGTTGGAAGACCAACTACCCCCAAGCTAGGAGGCAACCAAGCTATCAGGTGCACACAACAATAAAAAAAAAGCCATTCCAAACCACAACTCTCAAACAAAAATCTCCCAACTAAGATTTACATATTTACATAGGGATTCTTCAGGAATCCAAAGATGGGGATAGAGGTGGACATCACTTCTATACATGGGGAGATTTTTTAACAAGTAGAAATGACCAAAACATCATATTTTTCCTTCTTTTCCAATCCACCCATCAAGTTATTCATATCATACAATCTCTCAATACACCATACTATCATGAAACAAATTTGGATACTCATACCCCATTTTTTTGTCTCTCCTTCTCAAAGGAGGAACAATCTCCCCATAAAGGTTCCTACTCATTCCTATTCCCCATAAGGATGCTCTTCCCACATTGGATGAATTTATCCTATACAACCCCAAACCCATACACATGGAAATACAAAGGCATATAAAATGAACAAACAATCAACATAAACCATATTCTCACACTTCCATACAAAGAGATAAAAGAAAAGAGAAGTATACATAAAGGTAGAATACAACCTACCTCAAATCTAAGAAAATAATGAAAGAGGGTCGAAGATAAACTCCAAATATCTACACCTCCAAACCCAAGCCATACTTTCCTTTCCCAAGGCAATCCAAGTACCAAGCCAAAAAAGAACCACTCATTTGGCTTTCCCAAAGGATTGAAATAGGATTCAAGGGTTAGAAACCCTCGGAGGAGAGAGTGATACATTTTAATATGCTATTCACTCCTATGGACACACCTCCCCACAAGTTCTCACACATGTGTGAGAAATATTAGGGAAGTGAATGGACAAAGAGTGTTCAACACTCAACAAAGGCCTTCAAATATCTTAAATGATATTTTGGAGCCAAAACACCAATCCCATCCCCACAATCCGTCACCCTTCTTAATGGTTAATTAAGAAGGGTCACAACTTGCAATTTTCAAAAGTTATGGGCTTTATTTGACCCCTAACCCATAGGTAACCATCCTAGGGGTTAATTAAGGGTCAATAACCCAATCCAAGGACTAATTCAAGCTTTTTAACCCCTCAAAAATAAATTAAAATTCAAACATAATAAAATAATTTCCAAAATTCCCCAAAACCCTCATCAAAAATTTAATTGACTTTAAAAGCATAGTCATAAGATTCAACATTAAATCTTTTTAATCACAAAATAAAATACAACATAAAGAGGCTATGGTCCATTTTTCAAATGGACCATAGTGGGTTTCACTTGGCTAACACAATCAGGTACTCTTGGTTACCTCTAATCCCATTGGCCATGGGTGTGTACCTGCACACTCAATTTCCACTTGTCAATTATCCAATGAGAAATAATACACAATTATAACAACAATTCCATATACATATAAATAACACAATCAATTCCCAAATCAATAAGTTCAACATCCATAATTATTCTTTATCTAGCAACAACATATTCTATCAATTCATATAAAGTCATGGCATTATAAAGGAGTCTCATATTTACCTAATTCCATTTTAACATCTTATCAATTATATATCATAACCACTTATCCATTCCTACCATGATAATTAGATAAATATGAACATATCAATAAGCAAAACATCACATGCATATAATCCTCATAAGCATAATAATAGGAACCATCATAAAATCCAATGTCCATGATTATCCAACATAATCTAAACCACATAGAGTATCAACATGATCGAAACAAAATGCATTCAAATGGGTGTATCAAATGGTGGGCCTCACATCCTCCCTCTCTAGGGATTAACTTCCTCTTGGAAGTTTCTCAAGGCTAAGGAAAGTAACCCAATTTTAGGGTTAGAGAATATGACTCAAATGAGAAATTATATTATCTAGACAATCTAGCTTAGCAAGGCTCAGTGCCTCACCCATTATATGAGTGACATTCATCATAAAATTAATGTATGATTTAGAACAATATGTTATTAAATACTTTAATTATAGCATATGAAACATAAAAGGGTCACCTAAGGGAAATGATTTCTAATAACACATTCAAAACACCCTTTGAATATGGGCCTACCATGAAATTTTTTAATTAAATTTGCAATTCTTCATTAGTTAGAATGTATAAATGCACTTATGGTCCCAACAAGACACAAGGAAAAACTCATTTTTTTAAGCAAGAAGACATGACAACTTTCTTCCCTTAAGGATGACAATGCAAACTTGTTATCACTTAACTTATGTCTACTTATCCAAGATTATAGGCTTCTATGTTAAATAAAGGAAATTTTTCATACTCCAACACATCCAAGTAGGGAACTCATTGAGGGTTTTAGAAATTATTGAATTATGCAAGAAATTGACTGAGATTTAGGAGGGTACAAGAGTATAGAGTTAACCTCATCCATAAGGTCATTTGTTTAAGTCCCTTGAGTGAGAAGGAAATATTACATTCTTGTACATGTTGCCACAATCTCCAAAATATATACAACAAGGTGATAAAAATAATAGCCTTTAGATAAAAGAATCCAATTTCCAATCTTAACCCATGATTAATAAAAAACATTATGTCCTAACAGCTGCCCAACCACCTTCTTCTCCTTTTATTTAAACTGTCAAGGTTCTTCTCATAAACACAATTATAACAAAGCCTTCAAAACAACAAAAATAATAATAATAAAAGACCCTTGAAAAAAAAAATTAAAAAAAGAAAAGAAAAACTCTCAACAAAACAAGGAATCATTGATCAATTTTTTGAAAGATTTCATAGATGAAATAAAATGCAAATGTGGCCACCAATACAACAAATTTTAATTTAAACCAAATTTCAATTGAAAAATTCCTTAAGGCATTCCTTAAGGAAAGGTACCATACAAAATCAGTTGGAAAAGTAGCTCAAAACATCAAAATTGTTCATTGATAGGCCAATTTCCAAAATTTGCAAAATTCTAAAAGAACCAAAATTTAAACTAATAAAATTAATAATTGATGAAATTACCTAGATTGAAATAATAAAGAGTTGCACCTCAACACCACATTATAGATTAGTCAACTAGTAGGAAAGGAAGAAGATGATTGGTAAGCCCCCCAAGGATATAATATATAATCTACCCAAAGTTCAAAAGGTCATTTGTTACGTATGAATTATGGTGGTGTTAAGACCTAGGAATTCTAGTAAAAAATAATAATAATACTTATGACTAATTTTAATTCTTAAAACATCTTGATTGCATGAATAGGAACTTAATGAGTCCCTCGAGGGTTCCATAATGCTATCTTTAATTCCCACATTTCTACCTTGCCAAGAGTCATTTCCACAACCCAAGTTTTCCCTATTTTGTTGTTATTGAAGGATCTTTTTTTGAACACTTGATATGCTAGGTTTCATTCTTAATTTATACTAAATTTTAATAATGCTATGACATTTAAATATAAGTTACATGTCTCTCAAGATTATATAAGCATACCTAACATACATGTACATAATTATATAAAGATAAACCTCACTTTGGAAGACATTAAACCTCAAGGATGATCATCAATTTATAAACATAACTTCTCTTAAAAGTACAAAGAGTATCAAATTTAATACATTACACAAAAATTACCTTCCAACATTCATACTTCTTCAAAAGGAAACATGCAATAAAAGGGATATCATATATAGATTGTAGGTAGGGTTACTATTTTAGCATGCATTTGTGGAAAATTGTGAAATAAAATCCATGTCCCAAAATTCGGTTATAGTCTTAAAATGTCTCACTACAACATTAATCAAAAGGAAGGTTCCCTAAAGGATGTTGGAATCTCTAGGAAGGGAACATTTTCTTTGCATCGCATGAAGTTGATGGAGATTCAACTAGGGTTGGTTTAATCCCTTGCTTGTATTTGATCTTTTCTTGTTTTAGATGTTTTAAAGCCATTGCCAAGTTCTCATTGTCCCAAATCCAAAGTTTGGGCATCAACATCTTTTTCTTAATTGATATTTTGGGTACATCCTCAATCTTTGATTTCTTGGCTCACTTTCAAGTTCGTTCTACTAATATATCCCCTAACATTTCTAAAACCAAGAAAATAGTAATTTTCAATTAGGTGTGAAACTTTCATTTCTAGGGTTGAAACCTCTTACTTAAAGCACTTAACACTATTCAATGGCCAAATGTCCCATTCTAATTTATTTATCAAGATGTATGCATATAGTTACACAATAAAGGATTTATACTAAATAATTTAATCCTTCCACCAACTTGTTGACTATGGAGGGAATTATGTAGCTTAATAATTTGTAAAACTATGAGATTGTAGATCTAATTAAGTGTTCTTTGTTTCAATTTATTTGTATATAATTATCTATTTAGATTCATTTTACTAATTGTAGAAGTAGATAGAATATTTTAGAAGAATAAGGCCAAAAGATAGAAGTGACACAACATATACTGTGAACAAACCCTTTCAGGAAGAAACTCCACCATCAGAATCAATAGTTCTTCTATTATTTAACCTTAGAAGAAGATTACAATAATTATTTATCAATCCTTTCTTGAGATGCTTCTTTTTCCTTCAACAATTCTTCTTCACAACCTGTAATAAACTCTCATGTGTCCAAGCATGAATCCACACATCTTGTGCCATGCTTCACAAAAGTACTCTCTTAGATCTCTCTTCAACTTGCTGCAATAAATAGACAATTGTGAACATTATAAACTCCAAAGAGTTGACAATAATTACAAGAGGATAAATCTCCTCAAAAATATCTACACAATTCTTGTGCAAGTAGAGTTCTTCTGTGAAAAACAATGTCAAACCAAGTCCTTCATCGATTTGGGTGTCCCAAACTAAAGTCTTAACTTAATGTTGATTACGAAGATATCTTGTAAGCGTCTCCTCAAAGTTAGCACCCAAGAATGGGCACCACTTAATTGAGCCTTGTAAATATCTTATCATGCAAAGGTGTTAACTCCAAGATCTCAACTTGGGTGCCTAATGTGGGTCCAAGTCAATCTCTATTAACTGAAACATATATCTCCATCAATTCATGCAAACATGATGCATGGTAGTGTAGTCATATTTGGCATTGGTATAGTTGGAAGAATTATTGGTCTTGGAACCCAAATTGGAGGCCTTTCCTTTTCCATGGTCATGTAATGGATCCGTAAAGACTTTATGGTCATTGTTAGAGGTCTATTGTTATCCATCAACTTCTATGACATTGTTTTCAATGAGGTCGTAAATGATATTTTTCAATTGTCTACATTGTGAAGTTGGTTGTCCTTTAATTTGATGATAGTCACAAAAGGCATTATCATCCCACCATGAATGCTTGAATTTCCCTGGTTCTTATGGTTTGGCATCAGGAAGTTGTATGACTTTTTGTTGCAAGAGTTGTTTGAGGACTGATTCGATTGGCTCCCCTAAGGGAGTATACTTGTGTCTTGCGGGAAACTTCCTTTTGGATTTTTTTTCTTGTGTGTTTTGAATGGAATTTTATGTTTGATTCAGAACATGTGGTGGGTTTTTTGATGTGTTGGATTCCCTAAGTGCGATCGTAGGGCCATTGTGTACTACCTTTGGATCTATAACTTTATCATTGGTGAGATTTTTTTTGTGGGCCCAATATGTCCCATTGTAATTTGAAGTGTTTTGGGCATTTTGTGTCTTGTTATATGTGTATAACTGAAAATATGTTATACTTCTGTGAATCCTTGCATGCAAGGATACTCAATAATGAGTCCTTGCAAATCAATTCATAGCTCTCTATCCGAGAAGAGCAGGGATTGGTATTGTGGCCCTCAGATTGACCCAGTTACCCCTGCAAATACAGTCTCGGAATGAGAGATTCAAAGAGGAGAAGCAAGAATGCCAATCTCCATGAATCATGTTCTTGCAATGCAACAATGAAAACTAATCTAAATGACTGTAAAATGCAATAAACAAAACTAATTTATTGAAATGAAAATTGATCTACATGCAATGCCATAAATGAATTATTTTGCAAATTAATCTACTATGAAGATTAAGCTAAAATGTAATATTAAACTATATGCTCTAAAACTAAGATGCTTATAAAATCAAACTAATGTGTAATCTCAAATGATAAAATTCAAGAAAATTTGTAGCATAAGTCTGATGTAAAAATTCGTGATTTTTTTGAAATGAGAATGAGAGGGCTCATTTTATAGGAAAAAGTGGAATTGAAGGCAAATTCAGAAGCAATGTGGGATAAATAGAAAAATAGAAACAAATCTTGATTGGAATTCTTTTTTAGTTTATTTCCCTTTTAACTGATTTGTTTCCATTTTTTTCATCACAGGATATTCTTGAGAGGATATTTCATTTATTTTATTTAATTTAAGATGATAATATCTCTTTTAATAAAATAAAATAAGATTATGTAATTTAGAAATGAATATTAATAAAATAAAATAAAATTATTTAATTAAAAATAGATTTAATTAAATAGCATCATTTTATTTAAGTAATATTAACTTCAATTAAATAACATTATTTTATTTATTAAAAGGGATTTATTTCTTTTGATTAAATAAAATTAATGAAGCATTCAAACCTTAGGGAAAATTGAAACATTTGAAATAGTTATGAATTGATTAAGAAATTTGATTTGAAAATGCAACAATCATTGATTCAGAAAGTTGATGTTGACAAATTAAATAAATGGGGCCCAAAGTCTAGGTGACCATTTTAGGTTGCATACATTTGCCCCTCTTTGACTAATGTGAGATCGACTCGGGATCACATGCAGTCAAAGAATGAAGTTGCAATGTGAGATCGATTTGGGATCACAAAACAACTCAGATGTGAGGTCGACTCGGGATCACATCTGGACAAACATAAACAAAAGGCCTTTGAACATGAGGTCGATTCGAGATCACATCCAAAGTGAGAGATAAGAATCTCAAGCAAGGTTGCCCCAAGAGAAGCAATTGATAAATTGATAAAGTTGAATCAAGGATTGAAGTTTGATAGGTACTGCCCCCTCGTGATCGAAATCAAAATGAGATAGAGGAGAAATAATAAATTGAAAAATTTGATCAAATCAAACAAAAGATAAGGTTCTTGATGTAAGATGAAAAATATAAGAATCACAGAACCCAGGTAGATCAGCAAGAAAATTATGCCCTAAGGTTGAATTAGAAGAAAAGAAGTGGGGTGAAATCGAATGGAAGATAGAAGTTTAGAAGAAATGGAAAGAAATGGAGAGAAGGAAGAGAATCTGCCTCAATAAAGAGGATGCATCAAAATCAATCAACTGTTTAAGATAGGGAATTTCGATTGAGATCACGAAAGAAGATAATGAAATGAAGAACATGATCACAATTGATGAAAAATCCACAAGAAAGATGAAGGAAACCCTCTCAAACCCATAATACAGCCTAAAAGTGAAAATTAACATGAAGTCTAAATAATGCAAGCTACATGAAAATGTAAAGGTGTACTTGCAATAGGGTAACATAGGTTTTTGTGTGTTCATCATTCATTAGAGAATGTAAGAGAACTTATTTTCATCATTGGGCCATTATTACCGGACATCGGACAATCACACAATCATCACTAGTCACAAACACAACTATGAAGATATGAATGTGATTTATATCAGCTTGGAATGTGGAAAGATTCTAACATGAGCATCAAAGACATGAAGGTCAAGATGACTACAATGTTAGCTTACCCAATTTAATGTAGCAAAACCATGCTCGCATCAAGACATAAACGCCAGGATTACCATGAGAATGGTTGTGCAAAAACATTCAAGGATGATGCCATAAATCTCTTAAGTGTGTCAAGGAGACAACAAGAGACAGAGAGGTTCAAGACAACACCCACAAGCGGAAAGCAAATAAAACATGCCCCATGCCCCAAGTCCTCTAGCTATGCATCACGGAGAGACTTATTAGACAAGGACACTCAACGAAAATCAATATCAGTCAGCACACAAAGAAAAGATCATGGCATATCTCAAGCATTAAGTGTTGCAATTAAAAATTTTAAAGTGTAATGGCGGTATTGAGTTACGAGGATAAGGATCGAATGCTTGCAAATAGGTAAGATCACATGACGAAGGATAAGACCAAAGCGATAAGTGTTGAAAAACACCGCGATGTCGAGGGGTTGTGTTGAAAAACAGTTGGGTTAGTGTTGAAAAACACCGTTTGTGAGGTGTCCTAAAGACAAGCATATCCAAGAGACCAAAGCTAACACAGTGATGCCCCTAGACAAAGACAAAGACCAATTCCAAACCAAGGCAATAAGGACAAGGCATGATGGAGAAAGGCTAAGTGTCGAGGATGCATGCTAAGAAATAGGGATGCAAAGGCCTCAAGTAGCGCCTGTTTCAGGTTTTCACCACTTGGAAGAATTTTTTTTTTAGGACTTTTATATTTTTTTTATTTTATTTTTTATTTTTTATTTTCATTTTTTTTTGTATTTTTTCAGCATCATATTTGATTTTTTTTGGATTTTTTGACAATATATCAATTTTTTTTTTGTAATTTTTTTAGTACCATATATCAATTTTTTTGGAACTTTTTGCAGGGTCATAATTATATACAAAGGATGCCCCCAGATAGAATGGGCATCAAGGATAGAACTTCTTCAGGTGCAAAACATTGATAGGCTCAGGGAGCTGCTCCCCCTCTTCAGTAGATAGTAGATAGGCACCTGTGCCAAAAGCTGCTGTGATGATGTAAGGTCCAAGCCAATTAGGTTTGAATTTTCCCTTCTGTTCTCGATTCTGTTGGTTCTTAGGATTCTTTCGCAGGACAAGATCTCCTACTTGGAATTCTCTAGGGCGAACCTTTTTGTTGAAGGCTTTGGACATCCGCTTTTGATAGACCCTCATATGGTCAATTGATGCTTTACGCTTCTCATCAAGAAGTTCCAATTCTTGTAATCTCATGGCGCGATAGTCTTCATCTGTAACTAGACCTTTGAGAGAGACCCGAAGTGATGGAATCTCAACCTCTAAAGGTAACACTGCTTCAGCGCTGTAGGTGAGGGAAAAAGGAGTAGCCCCAGTTGGAGTACGAATACTCGTTCTATAGGCCCACAGGGCCGTATTTATCTGTAGGTGCCAGTCTCTACCATTCTTATGAACTGTTATGTGCAAAATCTTGAGAATGGTTTTGTTTGAAGCCTCTGCCTGGCCATTTCCTTGTGGGAAGTAAATGGAGGACCAATGTTGCTTTATCTTGAATCTTTGGTAGAGTTCTTTAAGGTCCTTATTTTTGAACTGACCTCCATTGTCAGTGATGATCTCAGATGGCACTCCATATCGAGAGATGATATGGTTTAAAATAAATAAAGACACTATCTTGCCCGAGGCAATAGAAAGTGGAACAGCCTCCACCCATTTTGTGAAGTAGTCAGTAGCAGTGATAATGAACTTATGCCCACTTGATGAGTTGGGATGAATTTTCCCAACAAGGTCAAAGGCGCATCGCTGAAATGGCCAGTGAGATATAGAGGAATTAGCTCCTAAGCGGGCATGTGTCAGTGTCCATGTTTAGGCATTTTTCACAAGACTTAGCAAATGCTACTGCATCTATTTGCATCGTAGGCCAATAGTACCCTACCCTAAGCAACCTTCTAGCCATGGAAAGACCATTAGAATGTCCTCCACATATGCCCTCGTGGATGTCAACTAGCGCTTGATCGGATTCCTCCTTTTCTAAGCACCTAAGAAGTGTTCCATCTAGACCCCTCCTATACAAATCACCAGAGATGAGGGAATGGCGAGAGGCGTTGTGGATAAGGTTTCTTCTTTCAGATCAGTTAAATGTATCGGGGATGATGCCATCACGAAGATATGAGTAAATAGTACCATAGCGAGAGGATTCATGATTGACAAGGGTACAAATGACATGGCTTTCGGGTGAGTCAAATATGGGATATCGTAGCTCTTCCACCAGGAATTCATATCTGGACTCATGTTCCTCTAATTGAAGAAGTGAAGAAAGGGTGGCCATAGCATCAGCTACTTTGTTCTTAGCCCTAGGGATTTGCTGAAAGGTGACAAAAGTAAAATACCGTCTTAATGAATCAACCATTTTTTTGTAAGGTACCAACTTGTCATCTTTTGTTTGGTATTGTTCATTGACTTGGTTGATGATCAGCTAAGAATCCCCATAGATATGTGGTTAAATGGATATTCCTCTATGGCCATTTTGAATCCATTTGTCAAAGCCTCATACTTTCGGCTATGTTGTTTGTGCATGGAAAGAAGTAACTTGTAAGATTTAGGAATAGTATACCCATGAGGAGAAACAAACAACACACGGCTCTAGAACCATTTTGTCACGAGGAACCATCAAAGAATAGTTTCGGGGATCTTTCAGTCATGTACATAGATGCTCATCACGGAAAGTTGACTTGAATGGGCATATTATCTTGAATAGGGAAATTAGCCAATTGATCTACAATAGCTTGGCCTTTGATTTCTTTGTGCTCAATATACTCTATCTCAAATTCAGAAAGAATCATCATCCATTTAGCAAGTCTACCTGTGAGAGTAGCTTTACTGAGCAAGTATTTGAGAGGATCAATTTTCTATGAGGGTGTATGGTGTGCCGCGAGCATATAATTGTCTGGTACGAGAAGCAAACACTACTGCGAGGCAAGCTTTTTCAATACTAGTATAATTAACCTAATAAGAAACAAGAGTGCGACTAATATAATATATAGCCCTTTCTTTCCCTTGTTCATCTAATTGAGCCAACAATGCCCCCAGTGAAGATTCAGTAGCTGAGACATATAAAATGAGAGGTTTTCCTGGAATGGGAGGCATTAAAATGGGAGGATTTGCCAAGTATTCTTTAATTTGATCCATGCTCTTTTGGCAATCCTCATTCGAGACACATTGAACACCTTTATGCAATTTTTTGTTGAAAGGTTGTGCTCTATCTGCCAATTGTGAAATAAACCTCCTTATGGATTGAAGGCGCCCTTGAAGACTCCTCATTTGGCTGAAATTTTTGGGAAGTGGCATGTTTAAAATGGCTTGAACCTTTTCAGGGTCCACTTCTATTCCTTTAGCTGAAATGATGAATCCCAATAATTTTCAGTAACACCAAATGCACACTTTTTGGGTTTAATCTTAGTTGAAATTGTTCCATGTGATCTAGAATCACTTCTAAATCAGCCAAATGTGTTCCTCTTCTCTTAGACTTAGCCAGGGTGTCATCCACATAATCTTCCATATTCTTATGCATCATGTCATGGAAGATGGTTGTCATAGCTCTTTGGTAAGTAGCTCCTGCATTTTTCAATCCAAAGGGCATGACATTCCAACAATAAGTACCCCAGGCACATGTGAATGCAATCTTTTCTTCATCCTCAGGAGCTATCTTGATCTGATTATACCTAGAAAAACCATCCATCAAAGAATAGATCTCATATCCCGCTGTCATGTCCACTATCATGTCTATGTTAGGAAGTGGAAAATCATCGTTTGGGCATGCTCTATTAAGATCTCTAAAGTCTGTGCAGATTCGAATGGTTTTATCATGTTTAGAAATAGGTACAATGTTGGAAATCCAGTCAGCATAGTCTATGGCTCTAATGAATCCTGCACCAAGGAGCTTTTCTAATTCAGCTTTCACTAAAAGAGCTATATGAGGGTGCATTTTTCTCAACTTCTGTTTGACTGGTTTCACACCTGGAGCTATGGAAAAATGATGCATAATGAGATTAGTGTCCAACCCTGGCATGTCTGAGTATGTCCATGCAAAGTTAATTTCCTTCTTTGGGAGGAACTCGGTATAGGCTTTCTTTTCTTCAGGTGATAAAGATTTAGCCAAGTGTACAATTTTTTGAACTTCCTCTGTGCCCAAATTAACAGCTTCTGTAGGTTCAACCAATACTGATGATCATCACGGAAATAGCGGGGCTATCAAGTACCTCATCGAAGTAAGGTGCCTCTGGGAGGTTTTCACCTTTGGATCGTCTTTTATTTTTACTTTTGGTTACATTTTTACGCCACATAGTGGTTTTCGCCATCGAGAACTCTTATTCTTACTTTTCTTTTCTTTTTATCTTGTGACTAAAGATTACTTGATGTTGGAGTTGTCATCTTGAGGTAGTGGGTTCAGGTGGGAAAGAGACTACGAGGTTCCAATAACTTTTATTTAGATAGCAGGTGATCTCATAGTCATTGTGAAATGTCAAGAGTTGAGGCTCTTGGTACCGTTGAGACCAATCAATAAGGTTGGGGTGAACAAGGGGTAGGTTGATGACTGGTTCAAGATTAAGGATATAGGTGGTGTCATCTCTGGTGACTGTAGAATTGGAATCCGTCAAGTTTCCCTCTAAAGTGTCTAAATCAGAATTTATCCTAGCAAGCGAAGAATCATCTACTAATGTGACATGTGGGTTCCAATCTTCTAATCTAACACATGACTCGTCAGTTACATCAGGTTGAGAACTATAAGCGTGGACAACATCCATATCCAAGTCAAATGTTGCATCTGAGAGTGAATCCCATTCAAACTCATGAGAGTCTATTTATGAATTATTGTTGGAGCCTCATGATGTAGAAGCCTCAAGATTTGGAAGAGGCTCCTCTCCTCTAGCAATTTGCTCAATCACAAAATTATCTGAATTATCACCATCCGTTGCAGCTAGGATGGAGACACTATCCATAGTCAATCTTGCATTCATATAGTCACTATCTATTGCAAATGAGATAGGAGGACTATCAATTATTAAATCTCTTGAATCTTCCCAAAGGATATTTGTTGAAGGTACCCAATCATCTGTTATGTCTTGTTGATTGGTCAAATCTGGTACATATTTTGTGTCATCTTTACTATCCCACCTATCAGAAATGGGGACAATGCATTTATTGTTGTTCATAAAGCCTAGGCCAACTGGTTTCTTAGACTTACGTGCAAAAAGATCATGATTGAGTGGTTCGGCTCTAGCATCTAACCTGAGACTAAGAGGGCCATATCCTGGATAACCCATCTTCTTGACAAAAGTATATCCTCTCCCATAGGACTTAGGAGAGGGAGAAAATTTTTCATTGTGCTGGTATTTCTCCTCTTTGTATATCCAATCTCGAACAGCTACTTCCTCTTTTTCATCTTGTATTGGTACTGAGGATTCAACAAACTTGTCAAATAGTGTCATTGCTAAAGATGATGGTTTCATCTCTTGTGAAGGCTTTCCATATGTCCTAGGGGAAACAGGCATCTTTGTAAAAGAGTCAAGTTGATACCCCCCCATGCCAAGGTCCTCTTTGACTTAAATTTGTTTTGACTTGATCTGCTAAAGTTGTTTCATAATCCTCTGCTGCTTTCGGTTAAGAGGGACATGAACGGTAGAGATTGAGTTAATTGATAAGGTGTTATCCCCTGGTATGCAAATTTCTATTCCATTGTAGGGGAACTTAACACACTGGTGGTAGGTAGACGACACTGCTTGCATATCATGAATCCATGGTCTACCTAGTAAAATGTTGTATGCAAGGGGTCTAGTATCAACAATTTGAAACAAGATATCTTTTTCAACTGGGCCAATCCTAACAGGAAGGACAGCCAACCCCTTAGAACTTCGTTCTGCCTCATCATAGGCCTTTATGGTGATCGTCTTTCTAGTGTTGATCACTTGCTTTGAATAGCCCAAAGTTTTTAACAAATTCAAAATACAGATATTTAACCTAGCACCCCCATCAATCAACACACGCCTGACACGGGTTTTATGAATCATGACTTCAATGTGAAGGGCAAGATTGTGTGGATGGCTTAGGTATTTGTCATCATCTTCAGAGAAAGAGAGGTAATGTGGGATAGTAATGTGATTCACCATGCCTTGGAATTGGTCTATATCAATGTTGTTGGGGACATTTGTTGTGCGCAAAGCGTCCTCAAGGATCTGCTTATGTCTAGGGGACAACTCTAGAAGCTCTAAGATTGAGATCTGTGCTGGAGTTTTCTGTAACTGGTCTACAAGATTGTAGTTTGGTTTGAGAGCAGTGGTGGACTTTATAGTGACATTCTTGGATGCCACTTGCTTAGATTTTTTGGATGGACCTGAACTAGGCCCTCTGAGAATAATAGGGGCCTGACTCCTGGTAACAACATTAAGGGCTTGGGAAGATAACCTAGAATGAGGACCTCTCAGCACCACAACAGGTTGGTTGTCAAAAATAGGGGAGAGTCATAACCATGCGGGTCCTTACTCCTTATCATATTAACACTTGGCTCCACAACTTCAAGCATGTTTATCACATTTTCTGCCGCTGTATAGGTGTAGTTGATTGCAGCTTTTCCATTCTGTGATTTAGAGGTTTCTCCTTGTCGTATTAATTAGGCAAAGGTTCATAAAAGCCTTATGATCAGCATTGGTATTTAGGTATCAGCTTGAATTTTCACTTTCTATAAAATCTTGAATGATATGTTTTAATCTCCAATAGTTTTCAATAGTATGGCCAGGGCCATTATGAAATTTACAGAATGCCTTGTCATCCCACCAATGTGGCTTAGGATCTGGAATGTGAAATTTTGCAGGATTCTGAGGATGTGCCAAGTTGTTAGCAATGAGAGTTTTGAGAATATCCTCATATGAGTCACCAATTTGGTAAATTGCCGCTTCTGGTTTTTGGGCCTCTCCTGATATCTTGGTTTACTTTCTTGTTGTGGAGGTGCATTAAGCTTCATTGCTTGCACAGCCTTAGTCAAATTAAGAACACTTTGATCTCTTGATTGGGAAGAATCCACAACTCCATCATTGACAACTTGTTTGTTTTTGTTCCAATTGTTGTTCTTCCCTTTATCCTTATTGTTGTGTTGACCATTGTTGATATTATTGTTATGTCTGGTCAAAATTCATTGTTCTTTTAGAACATCCTCAATGCGGCATGCAGTTTCAATCATGGTATCAAAGGAAGTGAAGACTATCTTTTTGATCTCATATCTCATTTCAGGCACCAAATTACTAACAAGTATGTCAATCTTTTCATCCTCATGGATCGTCCTAGGATACCGAGAGCATTGTCTCCTCGACCTTTGCAAGAAGGTAACAAAGGGTTCCCCCTGATTTTGTTTCAAGTTGCATAGGTCCAACATAGTAACAGATCTTGACAGATTATATGCGAAGTGTTGAACGAATCTATGAACAAGTTCTCTATAAGTCTTGACAGGAGGAGTGATATTGGTAAACCATTCCATTGCTTGTCCTTTAAGACTCCTAGGGAACAACCTCATCAAATAGGAGTCATCCTGATGGAATTCAAAGCTTATAGTATAGAACTGACGCACATGGTCGTGTGGATCACCACTGCCATCATATTTATCGTATTGTGGGAATTCCACCCTCTTTGGAAAATATTTCATACTCACACTCTTGTCGAATGGATTAGGAAAAATTGAGTCTAGTGAGAATGAGCTCTTAGGTTGCATCATTTTCTCCATCATTTGCTTCATTTGGCGGATTTCTTCCTCTTGAGAGGGATTTTGCTTTTGTATTTTGTTGTCCACATCAAAATTATAAGGGAATCTAGCACCCTTGTTGATTAGACTTTCCAAGAACTTATCTTTGTTTTGTTTCAAATACCTCTCCACATACCGTTGGAAGATAGGCTCTTGTTGTATTACATGAAGTCTTAAGTATCCAAAGTCATAATGTGAGAGCTACCACCTCCATGTTGGGAACACAGGATGTACATGTTGGGAGTGTGGTCTTGAATTTCTGGGAGGAGTTTGCCTCCTATAGTGAGCATACTGAGAGGCCATTCTTCCTCTAGGACTAGGAGATCTAGAAGGGGTCCTTGACCGCCTTCTACTTCTTGGTGTTTTGGAAGGGGTGGAGGGAGGAGAATTATGTCCACTGTTAGCACCCCTTGTATTGTATTGTTTGTTTAATTGGTGGGCTAACTGCCTATCTTGCTCCTCTTGAGTGAGTTTCCTTTGTACTTCCAATAAATCTTGGCTCTCTTCCTCAAGTTGTCTAAACTTTTCTTGCTTTGCAGCTTGTTCATCTAGAAAGGCTTTCTTTTCGCGTTCAATTCTTTTGAGCTTATCACTTGTGAACCTTGAGGTATGTTGAAGTGGTGAGCTTGGTCTAGACTGTTTGAACAAGTCATTGGTATACGTTGTATTGACATGAGCATCGCGAGGTTCATTATCTTGGTCTTCATGTTGTGACCATTGTTCTTGGTGAGCTCGTCTCTTATACCTTTCATCCCGTTGATGGGCATTCAAATATCTTGCATTAATGAGGGGTAAACCAGGTTGATCATCATGAGAAGAATTTCCAAATATCATGTTGTTTCTGTGTTGTTCATAGATATCATCAAGATTTTGATCCATGGCTTCCCTCTCCCGCCGAGTGACAGTATAACTCATATCCATACCTGAGAGGGAAGGTGTTGAGGGGGTACTCATGTCACTAAAATGGCTCTTTGGGTCAAAATAGGTTTCAGACTAACTCCTAGGTGACTGGTCAAATATTGGTTCCTTTTCCTTTCTCTTTTGACGAGTTTGAACTGGGGGTAGTTGGTTAAAGACTATCTGAGGTCGCTTTCCTTGGATCACTTGATATCTTGTTGTGACTGACATGAAAGGGAGAGTTCAGGTAAACAGACAATTCTAAGAAACGTCAATACCAGACTAGGATAGTAAAAGTTTTCTCTTGTCCGAGGAACCGGTGGCTCGGCTTGTGCGAAATGAGTTACCAGGCCAACGCTTTATACAGAGGTGCTCAATTCTTGGGTGAATACCCTAGCACATATGGATCAGGAGGATGACTTACACAAAGTGTACTGAGTTTGAATTGTATGAAAATGGGTGGACAAGGAGACTACTAGCACTCTCCAAGTGTGTTATCAAAGAGTCTAAAAATTTATCTATTTGACAGGAACAATTCCTAATTTGCCAATCTCAAGCAAAATCGCTTATGAGATCAAGGATCACTAATTCAAAAGGTCAAGGACACATAAACCTTAAATATAGAACAGGTCTCTAAAATTGGGACAAGTCACCTAATCAAAGAACTCAGTATTTCAGTTTGTTGTTTGTTTTCAAAGATCAAGCAAGTATATCAACAGATTTTGATCAAGCACATAGGTTTCAATCAGACAAGTTGTGATACAAAAAGTAGTTGATAACAGATCTATCAAGGACAAAGCAACTTGATAGTGTCGAGTCTTGTTTGAAGATGTTTGGACAATGTTTAAGACTCAAAAACAAACATAGCTATCCTACCAAAGAAAATGGTCGAAGGCCAAAACCTTTGCCCCATTGCTTATCTTGCTCGATGCACCTCACTGCAGTAGTGTCACCCCTAGAGAGCAGTGTTTTGGTGTTTCGGACTCAACGGTGTATGTTCAAGGTTACCCTTGTAGCGAGGGGCCGGTCTTCATAGCCGCCTCAAGCGTCCAGGTGTATGCCTAGGTAGGAATGCAGTAGCCATGATCAACATCACGGAGAGATTCTTCCCCCTCCTTGCGCAAAGATTATGACTCCTTTCAGAGGTGAACCGGGTAGGAAACTAACTAAGAGGTTTTTACTTGGCTTCCGTTCACAATAACCTTCGGTGCCTCTGATACAGAGCTCGGGCCTCGCAGCCACACCAACACCTGAAAATCACACACCCCTCGCAAGCAGGGCTCGGAGCGGCGCCGCTTAATGCAATAAACAGAGCTTTTCCATGATGATCGTCCAAGTCATGGAAAAGAAGTTACTATGGTCTTGGAGTCTTTAGACTCAACAAGATGTTCTTTATTATAGTGAGGTGGAATCACCGGCGATAGGTGTGTACTCACTTGGGTCGTTCCGGAGGTTCAACTTCGGCAGGCCCTCTAAAGGTGACACTGGACATGGCTCAGATTCGGGTTTCTGATTTTTCGATTCTCCCAAAAGGAGAAGAGCATACTTCTCTAGCCCGTCTCTTTACCCAAACACGCTAAACAACCTTAATCACCGAGCTAGTTTCACTTCACCAAATCCACACGCTTTTGGGTTTCTGATTCTCTCAATGAGAGAAGAGCATAATCCCCTGACGAGTGAAAGTGCTAAAGATTCACTACCTTGCTCCGCTCCCTAAGAGTTCGTCATATTAGTAAGATCATCAGGAGCCTGGATTTGTCCATGGTCATCACCTCCATGTAACAAAGAGCCAAATTCCCTACTCACTATCGAAACTCCTAAGAATTTTAACGAAGCCCTAATTAGACTATGTGAATTGAAAAGCAGGAAAACAAACACAATGTTTTTTTAAATAAGATCTTTGACAAGCGTAAGTGTTTGTTTTCAAGTCTTTGTCACGCGTCCTGCAATCAAACCATTAGTGTGTTTCAAGTTCTTTGACTGGCGTCCTGCATACTGGTACCCATCCATAGTCAATAATGAAAATATGTTATACTTCTGTGAATCCTTGCATGCAAGGATACTCAATAATGATTCCTTGCAAATCAATTCATAGCTCTCTATCCGAGAAGAGCAGGGATTGGTATTGTGGCCCTCAGATTGACCCAGTTACCCCTAAAAATACAGTCTCGGAACAAGAGATTCAAAGAGGAGAAGCAAGAATGCCAATCTCCATGAATCATGTTCTTGCAATGCAACAATGAAAACTAATCTAAATGACTGTAAAATGCAATAAACAAAACTAATTTATTGAAATGAAAATTGATCTACATGCAATGCCATAAATGAATTATTTTGCAAATTAATCTACTATGAAGATTAAGCTAAAATGTAATATTAAACTATATGCTCTAAAACTAAGATGCTTATAAAATCAAACTAATGTGTAATCTCAAATGATAAAATTCAAGAAAATTTGTAGCATAAGTCCGATGTAAAAATTCGTGATTTTTGAAATGAGAATGAGAGGGCTCATTTTATAGGCAAAAAGTGGAATTGAAGGCAAATTCAGAAGCAATGTGGGATAAATAGAAAAATAGAAACAAATCTTGATTGGAATTCTTTTTTAGTTTATTTCCCTTTTAACGATTTGTTTCCATTTTTTCATCACAGGATATTCTTGAGAGGATATTTCATTTATTTTATTTAATTTAAGATGATAATATCTCTTTTAATAAAATAAAATAAGATTATGTAATTTAGAAATGAATATTAATAAAATAAAATAAAATTATTTAATTAAAAATAGATTTAATTAAATAGCATCATTTTATTTAAGTAATATTAACTTCAATTAAATAACATTATTTTATTTATTAAAAGGGATTTATTTCTTTTGATTAAATAAAATTAATGAAGCATTCAAACCTTAGGGAAAATTGAAACATTTGAAATAGTTATGAATTGATTAAGAAATTTGATTTGAAAATGCAACAATCATTGATTGAGAAAGTTGATGTTGACAAATTAAATAAATGGGGCCCAAAGTCTAGGTGACCATTTTAGTTGCATACAATATGTCTTAAGTTCTCCTTTGGCAATGAGGGCCTGAACTCAAGGATGGTGAATTTTTCCACAAGTTCAGTGAATGTGGTGTAGAAATAGGTTTGTAGTTGAGATTTCAAGTCTATGATCAAATTTTCCATGAACATGAAAATCTTTTGTTTTCCTGGAATGTCAACAAGACAATGACTAGCTAAGCTCCTCCATATTTGGAAGAACGTTATGAATGATTCACCCTCTTCTTGTTTAGTGTGACATAAGGTGGCAAAAGTGATGTCATTTTTAATATTGAAGGAAAATTGGGTGATAAACTTATTAGTTAGTTCATACCATGGTATAATGTTTGTAGGTAGGTAGGAGAACCATTCTAATTCTTGTCCTACAAGGATTCTAGGAAATAGTCTCATAAGATATGTCTGTTCGGATGCAATGTCAATCAAGGCTATGTGGAATTATCTCGTATGCTCAATGGGATTACCTTTTCCTCTGTATTTGGGTAATTGTGTCATGAAATAATGAGGAAAGGGTTGCATGTATAATGTCCTATCAAATGGGTGTGGGCATAACTCTTATGTAGAGTAAGTATTCTTGTTTGAAAAATTCATTGTTTCCACTTGTTTTTACAAGGCTAGCATTTGATTGGCTAGGACATCATATTGTCTGAGTGATGTTTCCACAAAATTTGCAACTTATTTTGATAAGGAATGATGTCTTTGTTTTGCAATCCAATGTGTGGGTTGGATGTGTTGGTATTGACATGTGACATGTTTGGAATGTTTGTATTTGGGATGTTATGGGTGTATGAAGGGATTTTATTTTGGATATGTGAAGTGTGAGTTGGAATTTGAGTGATGTAAGTGGTGTGAGTTAAAATATGTGAGGTTAAAGTTTTAGTTGGGAATTGAGGGATGTATGTATTGGATTGCGTTTGAAAAGGATTGGAAGTGCTTTGACCTTGTGTATATTGATTGTTGTATTGGTGAAAATGCCCTTGTGTATTTGTTTGAGGAATGGTTGTTTTAGGACCTTGGGAAGTGTTGGTGGTTGACGTGTTTGTTATTGTCTTAGGTCCATAAATATGGACCATTTTTCTCTTATTCTTTCCAAAAGGATTTGATTATGAGGCACCATAGCATGAGATGTTCCAAAGGGATTAAATGGCACCTCATTGTTGTTGCATGGAGGATGGTAAAAAACCATCTATCACCTCCTCAAAAAATGGTTATTTATCCCTTGGTGATTGCACCAATGGATAGGGAACCTATTTCTTAAAGGATGTAAAGGTTGATTGATTCTAGGGTTTGTGAATAATGCACACAAGTCAAATTTTTGTAATCTTTTCATCTTTTCACTTGTTTATAGGATAATTTATCTATATAAAATTCTCTAAACTCATGTCTTCTCTAATAAACTACTTATTTGCTTGCTAATTGAATCTACATGTGATATTATTGATTCAAGTGATTGAGAAAGCGTGGTTCTATGTGAGGTTGAACTTGTAAGATCTTCCAACCTTGCAATTAACTCCTCAATTTTTTTTTGTTATTTTCAATTAAATTCCCATTAAATTTTCTTAAGTTATTGGAGCATGTTGAGGAATTGTTGGATGTGTTTGTTGGGGTTGTTCTTTACCAGCGATTTGGGCATGAGGTGAATTAGGATTTTGAAGATGAATTTGAGGAGGGTTTGGAGGTGCATTATCATTTCCTAAAAATCAAATAAATTTGTACATCAAAAAACATATTAAATCTACATATTTGATGCCAAATTCACAAAAAAAATAGAAATTACTTACTTCTTTGACCTCCTCAATGTTGTGGCAACATTTTGAAAAAGATTTAGTAAATAATTCAAGTATTTTTGGCCTTCCAAAAGCATAAGCATGTTATATAGGGGTTTCAAGCCGTGGAGGGGAATAGAAATTTGCAAAAAAAATAGAATGAAGTTTTTTTTGTTTAAATAAGATATAGCATGCAGCTTGTCTTATAATTCAAGTGTGTTATAGATTGGGAGTGATTGAGCCTTAGGCTCAATCAATCCAAGCCATAATGCAAGCACATTATAGCTTGCGAGTGACTGATCCTTAGGCTTGATCACTCCAAGCCATAATGCAAGTGCATTATAATGTGCTCACATTATGGATTTTTTTTTAAAAATTCAAAGGAGTGGCCACTTTTTAGCCCCCCATATTTTTGCACCTACCTATTGAGCAGTTCTCATTTTGGGAACTTTTGGGCTCCATTTAGAATCATACATTAACATTTTTTGACATATTTTTTGAAAATTGATAATTTTTATTGTACTTTATATTAGTGTGATTAGATTATTTTGATTTTAGTATAAAATTGTACTACAATTATATGAAAAAATTTGGCATTTACATATAGTAAGTTCAATTTTACTTTGTGATTCTTTCCAAGTGACACCTATAAT
Organism: Sequoia sempervirens; assembly: GCA_007258455.2. Lineage (NCBI taxonomy): Eukaryota > Viridiplantae > Streptophyta > Pinopsida > Cupressales > Cupressaceae > Sequoia > Sequoia sempervirens. Next base: position 83,384 of record VDFB02283917.1, on the reverse strand, counting down.
TGCAGTAAGTATAAAGTGTCAATATAATACATTGTGGGGGGATCATTGATTGAGTAATTGAGGATGGGTAATATTGTGGTGGTTGATTTCTCTATTTTATTTGTTGTTTGTTCTTACAATGGAGAAAATTCAAATTAAACTCGTATTCCATACAAATATTCTTCATTGAGATAATCACTATGAAATTATCTAATGGGAAAAGGTTGTCTAGGATATAGAAAAGAAACCATTTTTGAACCTACTAATGCTAATACAAATGAAATATGGGAGATCAATCATGAGAAAACACTTGGATACATTTTTTCATTAGTCTTTTTTTATTTATAATTTCATCTTGAAATATCCAAAACACCCAAGGTGGCTTGGGAGACTTTTGAGAAATTGTATTGTAAAACTAACAAGATTAAAGGATGTCAAATTGATAATGATTTGATGAATCTTGATCCTAAAGGTTTTTACCATAGCTAAGACTCCATAGCTCATATTAAACAACTAAGAACATAGCTAAAATATTGCAAGATTATTAAGGAGGATTTGTAATTAATTCTAAATGTGTTATCCAAGTTTGGTCTTGAGTATTTATTATTTATTTTAGCTTTCATACCCATCAAATTTCTATGGAAGCTCTACATATGTTGAGCCTAATTTTGATTCTTTTTCAAATCTACTAATACAAGACCTGAAGTGAAATTAATTAAAATATGCATCTCATTAAGTCCTCTAAACCATAGCCATTGGTAGCTAGTGATCCTAAGGTCCAAAAAGAATTAGGGAATCTTAAAAAGGGGGAAAAGGGGGGGGAATGAGCCACACAATGATTCTAAATCGTCTCCCTCTCAAGGGGAATTGTCTAAGAACAAGAATCCCAAGTGTGCATATTATAAGAAATTTGAGCATGATGAACATCAATGTTCTTTAAAATATATTGATGAGCTAAAGTATCTTCTTAAGAAGAAACAAATCAACTTCAACAATTTCATGGGGTTCATCATCATCTTCTTCTTCAAATTCAGAGAAACACAATGAAAAAGAACTTGTTGTAGTTACAAATTTTGAATAAAAAAGGTGGATACTTGATTCTAGAGATTCTCATCACATGGCTTTCTCATGGAGTATGTTCGTTACAATTGCTCAACTTTTTCATCACCACACATCTTGATAGCTAACAACACATACATATGTATTTATGGGAAATGATTCATTGAAATGGATGATAGATAATTTAATTATTTTCTTTGTGTTCCTTCATTATCAACCAATATTCTTCTTTCTATTAGATCACATGTGTTGGAGTAAGAAAGTGTTGAGTTTGTTGGAAAAATGAAGAAGATTGACTAACTCCATAGTTTGTTTTGTTGTCATTGATGTCACCATGTTGAGATTACAAGTTTAAGGTTGTGTTTGATCTAGTATTCTAGCTCGATATTTGAATCGGTATTCAAGCTACTCCCTCTAGTATTCCAGTACCCACTCCTTCGCAATTGAAAATTATTGCTCACAGTTTTGGGAAATTGCTTATGGTTGTTGAAGGTATACATGTTAAAAATATTACACGCTCTGGTGCTCATACAGTGTTGTGGCAACGAACAAAATGTTTGTTACTTTTTTCTTGAAGTCTATTCCTGGCCGACCTCTTGGGGTAATTATAAAATGGTGAATTAATTTTGTGTGGACTATTATAGGTCTATGCCGACATAATATAGAGCGTTGGAAGTTTGAATTAATTTCTTGGAAATATTTTGTGGATGATTGGGGCTAATAGTTGGTATTTGTGGTAAATATAAAGTGCATCTAATTAGGCCAACCTAATTGATGTTTGTGGATAGCTCAAGTATATATGTGAATGTTGAATAGGTTTTGGAATGATTAAGAAGAGTGAGTGAGTAAGAAGTGTGATTGATGAAGTAGTAGAAAGTGTGAAAGTGGGTGAATATAATGAAGTGTGTGAATTCAATATATTGAGCATAACTAGAACTGTATCAACACTTGTTAGGTGCATTATTCTTAGTTCATTTTGGCTGTAAATCCTTCTTTTTTTAAAATATTTTTGTAGGCAATGAGCCTCCTTGTAAGGAGTGAGCTTTTGTATTTGGATAGTGTGTTGGTTTCCTTTTTACACTGTAAGTAGGTTTGTCTTCTAATCTACCTATGGAAGTGCCAATTCCAATCAATGGTAGGTTGAAGGACCTAGACCAACTGATGAGGACTTAAAAGAGCCTCCTACACTTCGGGCTCTGCAAGACCCAGGAGGGTGATCCCTTAATGTGTTTACGACCTCTGCACCATTATCATAAACAACATTAACAATAACAGATAATCTCACTTAATAGCTCAACATGATAGGATAATACTAAAATAAATTGGCTATTCATCAATAATATCAACTACCTAGAGCATGAGATAACTACAACACAAGATAGTATAAAAAAGTTATTGATTTGTAGTTTGGAGCAAGCTCTAGGAAAAGACAAACAACTATTGAATCATATGGGTAATTACAACTTAGACCAGTGCCATATATCTATTGGGCAAGAGTCAAATTTATAGTCATCTAAGGGTATATAATAGATTTAACACACAACATATGAAATCCTTAATGACATTGCATTACAATCTCATCAACATGTATTCTAACTCAATACTTCTTACCAAATCCTTATATAGTACATATTCGCCTATAATCACATTCAAGCATTTTAATTAATTCTTTGAATTAAAGACAAAATAAGGATCACACACACCACAATAGTGAGATGGATAAAACAACCCTTGGTTATTTTATTCAAGGTTCAAATATGCAAGTACAATGGAGAGACATGAGCTTGAAACTATCTTGTTAACTCAAATGCTAGTACTATTATACAACATTAAATCCTTAAGAACTCAATACCTACAACAAAATGACTCAAAACCTAAATTGCATCCTTCATGAAACTATCAAACTTTTATTAGTTGCTTTGCAACCTCACCTAGACTCGACAAAATTTGTCTAACTTCCTCCCCTCTTTTGTACTTCTAGCCTTGAAATCCTTCTTATAGAGAATGATGGAGTAGACAAGCATCGGGCCAGAGAGTACACATGTCACCGGCCAATTAGTACACCTGGAAAAGTTGATGCAACAATAAAGACCACCAAAAATCCATACCGAGACAACCATTAAAATAGAACTAGAAATCGCTACAACCACAAAATTTGACATATTTATTGAATCATGCCAGCAAGTGTCCCATCTCACCATTAAAACTCACCTGTGCGCTGCAAGAACAACTCCAACCATACTTTGACTTAGACTTTAAATTCTAGCCATCGATCCTTCAGTTGAATCAAATCATCAAACGAACGCCTAAAAATGAGCCGACACAATCACCAACGTGGAAAAAAAAGGCCCATCATACCATACGCTACAAGAGAAATCCACATGGCAATTGCCCACAATATCACAATCCAGCAAATTCGAATCATGGGATGGCAGGAAACTATTGATCTTGAGCATAAATGATCTCATTCATTCAACGTAGTCACCATCCCTGCCATTAATCCTCGAGTAGCTTTTTTGTCGAGATCATAACATGTCCATCGATTCAAAGCATGTGTGTCTCAAAAACACTTTAGTAATCCGCCCTTTTATTTCTTTGGCTTCATTAGACGGGACACGTGGCAGTTGCCTGCAATATCGCAATCCAACAACCTTCGATTGCAGGATGGCAGGCACCCATTGTATCCGATGAAAATTAATCGACAACACACAACTTATCTCCATTGGCCCCACCAAGGAAGAGACACGTGGCACCCGCCCGTGATATCACGATCTTGCATTTTTAGATCACAAGATGGCGGGGACAGCTAAGATGCGGTCGGACTCAACTTCTAATCTCCGTCGTAGATCTTCTTTAACTTGACTAGTTGCCCTAATTTCACCGCTTCTTCTCATTTTTTAATGAATTCCCACCTGGCCTTGTCAAATATTTTATTTTAAATTTTTTTCTTTGGAAGCAATGAAACATTTAAAATATATCGCTCAAAAATTTCCTTAGGCCCCACCTTGTACACGTGGAAAAATTTTGCCACTTCGTGATAAGCTAAAAAGTGAGCACCTTCTGATTGTGAAATAGCGGGAAAGGGCTAAGATCAAATGGTATTTGATCATTGGTGGTACAAGTTTGGTCCCCTAGATGGGACACGTGGCACCCACCCACAATATTGCAATCCTCCAATTCCCGATCACAGGATGGCGGGCAACCGTTGATCTTTGAAGAAAAACAATCAATAGTAGCGCAAACATCATCCTTCTATAAAATAAAAAACATGTTAAAAAGACCAAGGGACATTACTAGGCTAACGGGAAACAACAACATAAGTTGTTTTAAAACAATTTAGCATGAGGCTAACCTAGACCTAGGAAAATAAAACGTGCTGAGGAAATAAAATATTAAAACCAAAGGGACTAGGCCTAGACGGAACAATGGGGCATACGTTTCTTTAAAATCCTTCAAAAAGTAACAGCAAAATAGAATCCAACCAAGGCATAAAACAAACATTAGGGTTCTACATGAAAATAAGGCCAAAACCTCAACCCTCAGGGAAAATGACACCATGAATGACCAATGACATGAGGCAGGACCTGAGTGAAACATAAGGAGTAAAATTTGAAGCTCCAACAGTGGCTCCAATTGGGGACGTTCATTCCACTAGAATGAAGCGAGGATTCAAAATCTTAGGAGAAGTAGACCAAGAGGTAAAGACGACCAAAAAGGGATTGTTCGGACAAAACAACCCAAACCATGTACAAAATATACAAACCTAAACTATTGTTCATGGAAAAGAATAATTCAAGTGAAGTATAACTTCAAGAACTGTCCATGAACTGGCAGCTCAAGAATATCCCCTATCATATCTTGGAGGAAGTATGAATCTTCACCCCACTTACCATTAATAAAAAATGGACCCAACCAGATTGCATCAAATTTCCCATGTTTCCCTTTATCTTCTAGTCTGGCATTCCACATTAGAACCAAATCTCCATTTTTGAAACTCCTTGCAGCTTCCCTCTTGTCATACAAATTCTTTATTTGCAACTACAACTTTTCATTTCTCTTTTGTTTCTCCCTCCTAGTTTCATCCAATTCTATAAGAGCTTCCACTCTCAATTGCATCTCATCATCAATTTCATTGTCATACATCTGGAAAACCTATACATTTCCATTAGGTTATTTTGGGGCAACCTGGTATTTATCCCATAAACCAAGTCAAATGGGGCACAGCCTATTGCCTTCTTCATAGTAACCCTATCTGCCTAGACTGCCAATTTCAACTTAGAATCCCAAGCCCTTTTATTTTGATCTAGGATTTGTTTAATGATCTTCATCAAGCTTTTATTGCTTAATTATGCCTTTCCATTTCCATGTGGGTGATATGGTGATGAATAAGAAATTTGGATTCCATACTTCTCAAAAAATTCCATGTATTCTTCAGATCTAAAACACATTGCATTATCTGATACAATTCTTTCTGGACACCCAAATCTAGTCAATATATTGCTCATCAGGAAGTCAATTACTACTTTACTGGTAGCTTTCTTTGTTGGAATTGCTTCCACCCACTTGGTAAAATAATCAATAGCCACCAATATCCATGAGTGGCCTCCACTAGATTTACATGCTATCTCTCCTACAAAATCAATGCCCCACTACTGGAATGGAGCTTGTACTGTAACTGGTTTTAGTGGAAAGTTACTAGAAATTTTTAACTTACCAGAGAAACATTAACAAGTGTCACATGTCTTCACTAATTGGTGTGCATCCTTAAAAACTGTAGGCCACCAAAATCCAACCCTCATTATTTTATGTGCAGATGTTTTAGCCATATAATGCCCTCCACAAACTCCACCATGCAACTCACTCAAAATTTCTTTTGCTTGATCTCGGTCAACACACTTCAGCATGAAACCTTCTCCATTTCTCCACCAGAGCTTTCCATAAAAAATAACATATTTGATAGCATGTAACTTCAATGTCCTTTTTTCATTCTCACTTAGATTGTCAAGACATTTCATTCCTTGCAAATAATATATTGCATCTTTATACCACTCAGAATGCTCCATATCACATATGTGTGATCTATTCTCTTCTTCTAGAAAATTCACCTAATTTGCTTCCAGATTACTTTGGGCCATAAGCTTGGCCAATCCTTATCCTCTTACCAGTTTAGTAATCTAACCTCAATATTGAATTCCTGGATCCTATTTATCCATCTACACCTTCTTCCTGACACTTCTTGTTGTGTGAAGATATCCTTAACAACAACGCTAGGAACATAGGCAATTACAGTAGCTCCCATCAAATAAGGCCTAAAATCCTTTACTGCTTTCACTAGTGCATATGCCTATTTTTCATTTATATCATACTTAAGTTCTACAACTTGCAAAGACTTGCTGAAAAAGGCTAAGGCTATTCAAAACCTTCTGCATTCTTTTGTAACAACACAGCTGCAATTGTGTGAAATGAAGCAAATGAGAAAATAAGTAGAGGTTTGGAAAAATAAAGGGTTCTTAACATAGGAGCCTCCTTTATTGCTTGCTTAATGGCTTGGAAATCCTACACGGACTCCTTATCCCACTCAACTTTGGCTCCTTTCTTGAGCATTTTGGAAATAGGTTAAACTATCTCAACAAAATTTGTCACAAACCTCCTTAGGAAGTTTATTTGTCCAAAGAAAGATTGTATTCCTTTGAAATTTTAGCATTGTGGAACTTTATCAATTGCAATTACCCTCTCTGGGTCAATTTTTACTCCATCCTTGGAAAAAATATGCCCCAATAATTTTCCCTCTAGTACGCTGAACACACATTTCTTTGGATTCAAAGAAATACCATATTCCAAGGCTCTAATGAATATTTTCTCTAGATTCTCACAATGATCTTCTTCCTTTTTTGAATATGTTGTCAAGTCATCTTGGTAGATCACCAAAAAACAAATTAATGAAATTTGAGAACGCCACATCCATGGCTCTCTAGAAAGTAGCCCCTGCATTTGTTAGACCAAATGGAATTCTCACATAAACACATGTTCCCCATGGTATGGTGAAGGTTTTCTTAAACTGCTCAGACTCTTTGACCATAAGTTGGTTATAACCAGAAAAACCATCCATCATAGACATTAATTCACAACCTGTCAACCTTTGCAACATGGCTTCCATATTGGGTAATGGATAGTTGTCTTTTAATGAAGAAACATTCAAATTTCTAGAATCTACACATAATCTAATGTCTCCATTTTTCTTCATTACAGGTACCAAGTTTGACACCCAAGATGAATGTCTGATTGGCTTGATCATTCCTGCATCCCTTAATTTCATCAATTATTCTTGCATTTTGGGGGCTAACATGGGATTAATAGGCCTCTACTTTTGTCTGAATGGCTTGGCATCATCATGCAAAGGAATCTCATGTTGGAAAATATCTTCCTTGTACCATGCAAACACATGCCTAAACTTCCTTAATAAGTCAATTAGCATCACTCTCACCTTTGGTGACATTTTCTTTCTAATATACACTTTCTTTTGGGATGCTTATGTTCCAAGATTTATCTCCTCCAAGTCATCAAGATGGGGAACAATGCGATTGGCCTTTGTCTTGTCCTGGTTATCAAACACTTTTTCTAGTACAACTAGACCCTTGGGAATTGTGTTTCTCTTTAACTAGATGACCTCATTTCCAAATATACTATCCTTACCATCAACACTTTCAATAAAAGCTCCAAAGTCAATTTCTTGATTTTCATACTCTTCCACACAATTCAAAAATATTAATATATCATCATCATTATCAAATATTTTCCAACTTTTTATGTTATTAGGAACAAATGGCCTAGTTTGCACTTCAACCTTTGAAATTCCAGCATAAGATACATCATCTAGTCTTACTGCAATATTAGCTAATAAATCTGCCACCTTATTTTGACCTCTCTCCATCCATCCTATGCCAAATGCATCAAAGCTCTCCAATTCATCCCAAACAACATTCCTATACTGTTTCAATCTCTTATTCTTTGATACATACTTGGATCTAACTTGGGATACCACAAGCTCAAAATCCCCAATTGCCTTGAGCTTCCTAATCCCATGTTTTCCAGCCAATTTCAACCCCAATAACAAGGCTTCATACTCTTCCACATTATTAGTGCATTCAAATAATAGAGTGAAAGAGAACCTAAAGGTCTTTCCATTTGGTGATCATAACAAAACACCTACACCAGAACCTTACTTTGAACTTGCACCGTCAAAATACATAGTCCACAAATCATCAGATTCTGACAATTGTTTTATCTCTGTGTCAATCAGTGCAGTAGGCTCATCACAATTGTTAGGGGATTCCTCAACTCTGAACTCATCTATACCACTGTTAATAAAACATGTCATGCTTTCAATCGAGTTGCACTCAATCATACGAGGTACTTTTGATTCCCTTTCAATTTTGACATCTTTACCATTAATGGAGAAAGTAGCAAATGACAAATAACATTGCATGTTACCCCCCATTGATGCACTCCATTTTCTTGACAATAGCATCCCAAAATGAGGTGGGACATTTGCGACTAATATTGTCATGACTAAATCCTTGTCAGGGTACTGAGTCAATCTATAGGGCAATGCTCTAATAGTTCCAATAACTAGTACTTCCCTTGAATCCATAGCATAGCATCTACCTTGAGCAATATCTACTATCAAGCCCAATGCCTCCATTATTTTGACTGGCATAACATTATTTGATGCCCCTGAATTTATCATACAATTCCTTAAGGTTTTCCCATTTATATTCACACTTAAGAAAAAAGGAGTTATATTTTCAAGGCACATGTTAATGGAATTTCCTAAATATACAGGGGGAATTTGTGACACAATTCCCTCCACTTTCTTTTCTTTCTCTTTATCCTTTTCCTCTTTTCTAGTTCCTTGTTTAGTCTTATTACCAATAATATCTGTGATCAAGGCTATTGTTTTTTCTTTGTGCTCATTTATTCTCATCATTTCTAACAAAGGTACAATTACTTTAACCTAAAAAATCATATGAAACATATCTACAGGTGTATATTTAGGTACATTATATATCATACCTTCATCATTTTCCTTTTTATCCTATTGATTACCTCCTCCTAGCTTCCTCTACTTCTTATCCTCTGCAGTAGGTTCAGCTACCTTTACTTGTATCAACTTGGTCTTCATTAGTGAAAAAGTCACATCTTCTTGAGGCTTTGGGGTCTCATTCCCTTTTTTCCAAGCCTTATAATTCTTAACCTCTTTGACTTTGACAACATCTTTTTTGTTGTCAACCTTGACACCTTTGTTTTTGTCCTTTTGTTCTTTAATAAACAGGCCAACAGGTTTGCCATGTTCACCACCCACAGTTCTATTTCTCAATTGAAGTGAACCTCTCATTTGAGCAGCCATTTATTCGTTCAATCTTGCAATCTCTTCTTTTGACGCTTTCCTTAAGGACACTAAATCTTCAGCCTATTCCATATTGCAAGCATTATGATCAAAGTCACCTTCCTCGTCAGAAAAGACTTATTGATGATACATTTCACTTCTCTGCCTCTGATTATCTAGATCATCTTCTTGTATTTCATCATCAGAAGAACATTTTGCTTCATCAACGTATGATCTGGCCATACAAACGTCTACATCATCCTGCTCACATTTTGATGTTTGATTATGGACATCCTCTTCCCCTTTTTTAGCAACAAGCAACTAAGCAACACCACAATAATTTTGATCATGAGGGTGTTCACACACTTTAGACATGGTCTATTTGCCACTAGATTCACTGAATGTTTCTATAATGGGTCTGGTGCATGCTAATCATTTTTAGGCTTTTGGCTAGGCAAGATTGGTTTTCCATCTTTCCAATTTGTATTATAAGGATAATTTTGCAATCTGGGTGGCCTATCATTTCTATTATAGGGTTTCCTTTCATTTCCTATACCCTTATCTTGCTTAGCCATAGTTTTCTTTATGTCTTTCAGAGTAATATAAACCTTTTCCCACTTTTCATCATCCTTAGGCTTCGTGGTTGGAATCTTCTCAGTCTTATTCTTAGGATTTTTTAAAAGTGTAGGTTCTTCTCTCCTACCATACTTCCTAGAAGCTCTTCTGCTACTATCAATATTTATAGCCACCCTAAATGCATCCCTCATAGTCTGAGGGTCCTTATCTCTAAGGAGATATGCTATTTTAGCATCAAAAGCATTGAAATATGTAGTTAAACAAATATTTTCATCAAGCCTTAAAACCTAAAGCAATTTATGCATTGCTTTTTGAAATCTTAAATTAAACTTTGTCATAGGTTCATTCAATGACTTCTTGATGTTATTAAATTCATTTAACATAAAACTAGCATTAGTTTTATCACAATACTTCTCTTTGAAACACTTTTCAAACTCACCCATGAACCAATACTAGCATTAGGTAGACCTATATACCAATCCCTCACATCTTCTACAAGAGATGGTACAAACGACTTCATTACAACATCTTCATGTTCTACCTCATAGTCATTCAACATGTCCATAAAAGCTTTCAAGTGTTCCTCTACTATTACAACATTATTTCCAGCAAACTTATTCATCTTTTCTCTCAATTCAACAGGGAAAGGATTTAGATAACCAGGGATACCATCAAAAAATAATGGCCTATACCTTTCCAACTGTACAGGTCGTCACTGAAATAATCCTTCATTCACCTGAGGATCAACACTAGACCCTAAATCTTGTACTCTAGAACCATCTTGATTTGGATTTATTGACTTATTTTCATGAGTCTTTAGGCTAGAGTTATATGTGGTGTCTAGATTAGTTTTAGGACCATCCCTTAAAACATCATGGTGACTTGATGAGGTTGCAGCTTGTGTAGCATCATCCATGTTTAACCTCTTTAGGAAACTTAGTTTCCTCTTCATTTCTACATTCACAGCCTCAATTTCTGCTCTCTCCAACTCTTCTGCCAAAGCTTCATTCTCCCTTTTAGCCTTTTCTAGGGTAGATTCTATTTGCAATGACACATGTGGTTGAAGATCTCGTTGATTGGAATGGGGAATTACTTTCTCATTTATTTTAATCCCCTCAAACTTTTTATTTCCCTTATCTAAGACAAGCTTACTCGGTTGAGACTTAACATGATTTGAGGGTTTTGGGTCAACAGGTTTGGGTTGGACATCAATGTGGCCTATTGGTTTTTCTTTAAACACAAGCTTTATCCCTCTATTAGCAATCTTCTATACAACCAAACCCTCAACACTTGGTTTAGGCTCTTGCTAGTTTAGGAACTTCATTCTTTTCAACTGTCTCATTAACCTATCCCTCTCAATCACAACATTTCTCAACTTTGCTTCTCTTTCTTCTTCTCTTTTCCTCCTAAGCTCAGCTTGCTTTTGGATTTCCCGCCTCAAAGAATCAATGTCTCCAAAACCATCGTCAAGGTCAAGAAAAGTCACATCAGAACTTGATTTATTACTTAGGTCTATTAAATTGACCTCTTCCAATACATGTTTAGTCAATAAAGTGTTTACATCATTTTTAGCAGGAGGAGGAGGCACATCACTGGTGCATTCTCTATGATGACTTCAACTTCTACTCCCACCTCTTCTCTTTTCAGCATATTTGACACTAACAACCCCTTTATTTTGATATGTCACATCTTCTTGAACCGGTGTATTAAATAATGCATCAAAAAATCCACATCTGAATCTGAACTTCTAGACATTGAGCTTCTAGACACCTCTTCAAGATTTTCAGAGATAGGGTGTAAAAACTTACTTGTACCTTGGTGTACAGGGTCTTGTGATATGGGAGCAACATTACTAGATTCTAGTCTTTTCTTTATACAGTCCTTTTTCTTCATTTTGGGAAGTCCACCCTCCAACTTCTATTAAGGGTGATTCTTCATGAATGACTTGGTGTTCTTCATTCTATGTACTTGTCCAAAAGTCCCTTTCACTTATAATAAACTTCTTACAATAAAATGCACACTGGTGCAGAGACTTCAGAGTCACCACCCAATTAACTTGGGAATACCAAATACCTAAAGGCACATGGTGGAGAACGAAAACCTTTGGAACCTCGTACTATCAACACACAGTGGATAGACTTAACCCAGAATTTTAGGCTCAACCTTCAAATCATAGAAATGCTATGACAACTCCATGCAAAATGGACAACTGATGTAACACCCCTCCGTGTTAACCCCAAATAAATTAAGAAACTCTCTCTCTAGTTTTTCGACAAACTAAGGGACAGATGGAAAACTTTTGAAATTTATTTACACTTTCGAGGGTGCACCCGACAACTTAATTGTTTCCCATTTGACCACCTGTTGAAAATCCTTGCATTTCAGTTAATTTATAAACCTAACCCTCCACTACTATGCTTAAAACTTCGAACAATAATTTTCACCCTATTTTTAATACTTTACCGATTATCAATAGTTCACACTATCTCATTTAATTAAATCATTACTATTTCATAATTCCCTTAATTATTATTATTATTAATTTATCCTCCCAGCTATAATATGCATTAAATCTATTTTGATATTTTATTTGTTACCCCCTTTTTTTATCTCAATATTTTAAATTTGTAAATAAACTCAATTAAATTTAAAATAAATATTATTTATAAATACAAATTTATGCTTTATTTACATTTTTTTATCTATAATAAAGGAATAATATTATAAGCTATTAAATTATTATCCTCTTTTAATTAATTAATAAAATACTCTTAATAATATAACAATTTAATTTAATATTTTAATTAAATCACATTAAAACTACAAACAACATAACCCCATCAACAACCAAACAACAATGAATCTTGACCATGCAAAATAATTGAAACACATTAATTAACCAATTAATTCGAATGACAAAATAGATCAACATTAAATGAACAATTAAAATGATCGACTCAAAAAAAACAATAGCAAAACAAGAACAAAGTCACAAACGAATGACGACGTCAGACATAGTGATGGGGTGATGGACTAGGACGAGGATACTTTCTTGTAAAATCCTTAAACCACATCATATCCATTGGGTATGTTGGGCATGCTCAGACCTGATGGTGCGGGTGGAGTCGGTTCCTAGTACCTGCAATCCTGCATAAAACCAAGTGTCAAAACAAAATATATATTTCATCCCAAACACACCATGAGAGAGAATTGCAGTGTAGCAGGGCACTCACGGATGAGCGATGTAGCACCATCCCTCTCACTCGACTCTCAAACAATTAACACATCATCATAAACATCATGAAGTGGGCATTAATAAATTTTCATAACCACACAATATCACATAATCAGGTAGAGATGAACACCATGCATCATTATATCATCAACATCATAAAAAAATATCATGTGCATCCAAACATAACACACAAGTCAAATAGGTGAAACAATCACCATCGAGGTCTCGAGTATGCATCAAAAGATAAATAGTATCATAAGAGTAGCAGTAACATGTGAGGCACTACATCTGACACACTAACAAGAAATATTAAAGCTAGTTCCCCAGCAGAGTTGCCATTTTGTTGGTTTCTTTTTTACATTGTAACCAAGTTTGTCTTCTAATCTACCTATGGAAGTGCCAATTCTAATCAAGGGCAACTCGAAGGACTTGGACCAATTGATAAGGACTTAAAAGAGCCTCCTACACTTCGGGCTCTGCAAGACCCAGGAGGGTGATCCCTTAATGTGTTTATGACCTCTACACCGTTATCATAAAAAACATTAACAATAATAGATAATCTCACTTAATAGCTCAACATGATAGGATAATACTGAAATAAAGTGGTTGTTCATCAATAATATCAACTACCTAGAGCATGAGATAACTACAACACAAGATAGTATAAAAATATTATTGATTTACAGTTTGAAGCCAGCTCTACGGAAAGACAAACAACTACGGAATCATATGGGTAATTACAACTTAGACCAGTTCCATATATCTATTGGGCAGGAGTCAAATTTGTAAGCATCTAAGGGTATATAACAGATTTAACATAAAACATATGAAATCCTTAATGACATTGCATTACAATCTCATCAACATGTATTCTAACTCAATACTTCTTACCAAATCCTTATACAATACATATCCGCCTATAATCCCATTCAATCATTTTAATTAATTCTTTGAATTAAAGCCAAAATAAGGACCACACATACCACAACAGTGAGATGGATAAAACAACACTTGGTTATTTTGTTCAAGGTTCAAATATGCAAGTACAATGGAGAGACATGAGCTTGAAACTATCTTGTTAACTCAAATGCTAGTACTGTTATACAAAATTAAATCCTTAAGAACTCAATACCTGCAACAGAATGACTCAAAACCTAAATTGCATCCTTCATGAAACTATCATACTTTTATTAGTTGCTCTGCAACCTCACCTAGACTTGACAAAATTTGTCTAACTTCCTCCCCTATTTTTTACTTCTAGTCTTGAAATCCTTCGTAAAGAGAATGGAGTAGACAAGCATCGGGCTAGAGAGTATGCATGTCATCGGCCAATTGGCACACCTAGAAAAGTTGATGCAGCAATAAAGACCACCAAAAATCCATGTTGAGACCACCATTAAAATATAAATAGAAACCGCTGCAACCACAACATCTGACATATTTATTGAATCATGCCAATAAGCATCCCTCCTGCCATTAAAACTCACCTACGTGCTGCAAGAATGAATCCAACTATACTTTGACTCAAACTTTAAATTGCAGTCACCAATCCTTTAGTTGAATCAAATCATTGAATGACTACCTTCAAACAAGCTGACACAATCGCCAATGTGGCAAACAAAGGCCCATCATACCATATGCTGCGAGAGAAATCCACATGGCGGTTGCCTGCGATATCGCAATCTAGCAAATTCAAATCACGGGATGGTGGGCAACCATTGATCTTGAGCATAAATGATCTCATTCGTTCAATGCAGTCACCAGCCCTACCATTAACCCTTGAGCAACTTTTCCACTGAGATCATAACATCTTTGTCAATTCAAAGCACATGCGTCTCAAAAACACTTTAGTAATATGCCCTTTTATTTATTTGGCTTTATTGGATGGGACACGTGGTAGTTGCCCACGATATCGTGATCCTCCAATTCTCGATCACAAGATGGCAGGCAACCATTGATATTTGAAGTAAAATGATCAACAGTAGCATGAACATCATCCTTCTACAAAATAAAGCACATGTTAAAAAGACCAGGGGACATTACTAGGCCGATGGAAAACAACAACATAAGTTGTTTTAAAAGAATTCAGCACAAGGCCAACCTAGACCTAGGAAAATAAAACCTGCAGAGGAAATAAATTATTAAAACCAAAGAGACCACGCCTAGATGGAATAATGGGGCATAAGTTGCTTTAAAATCCTTCAAAAAGTAACAAAAAAATAGAATCCAACCAAGGCATAAAACAAACATTAGGGTTCTACATGAAAATAAGGTCAAAACCTCAACCCTCAGTGAAAATGACACCATGAATGACCAGTGACATGAGGCAGGACCTAAGTGAAACATTTAAGGAGCAAAATTTGAAGCTCCAACATAGTGAGTCCTTTCTAGGAAGTGAGCTCTTGGCAATAAGCCTTATATTTTTTTTTTGTTCTAGAACAACTTTATACTGTGAGTTAATCCCCATCGTGATTTTTCCCTCATTAGGTTTTCCACGTAAAATTTGGTGTTCAGTTTGTTATCTTACTTTTTATTTTCTATCTCTTTTTTATGCTTAATAACAAAATAGTGTGATTGTGGAATGGATATGTGTTAAAGTTTTAAAGTTGAATTTTGTGACAACTGATTCACCCCCCCCTCTCAGTTGTCTTGCATCTTTTAACAATTGGCATCAGAGCTTTGGTTCCTTGGTGAAGACCTTAACCACTTGAGGAGGATCCTAAAGATTGATTAGATGGATGATAAAGGAGAGCTCCAAATTGCTCTTGAGGATCTTGACAAAGTGGAAAGAGAAAACAGAGATTTGAAGGAAAATATTGATGATGCAAATGAATGTGTTTGAAAGTTGAAGGAACAACTAAATAAATTCAAGGAAAGACATAGAGAAGTAAGTGAGCAGCTGAAACAAGAGATAATTAGGCTAAAGGTGTCAGTAGAAGAAAATAAAAGAATTGAAGAATGTTTGAATACAGTGATGCAAGAAAAAGATGATGAATGCTCTAAACTTGAATAGGAGGTGGTGAACCTGAGGATTGAACTAGAGAAGGAAAAGCTTTGTGGGAACAATTTCAAATCTAGCTCCGATAAGCTTGAAGAATTGATTGCTGGACAAAAATCAAGTAAAGACAAAGCTGGTTTGGGAAATGATGCAAGTGAAAGTTCTAAGGGAAATAAAATGACTTCAGACAAAGGGAAGCAGAAGATGAAGCTTACAAGAAGACAACTTGTGAGACAAACTAATGCACAAAGGTGTCCCTCTTTGTGAAAACAATTTCAAATCTAGCTCTGATAAGCTTGAAGAATTGATTGTTGGACAAAAATCAAGTACAGACAAAGCTAGTTTGGGAAATGATGTAGGTGAAAATTCTAAGGTAAATAAAATGACTTCGGACAAAGGGGAGTAGAAGAGGAAGCTTGCAAGAAGATAGCTCGTGAGAAAAACTAATGCACAAAGGTGTCCCTCTTTCAATGGTATATGTTTTTCCTGTAATATATATGGTCATAAGGCAATATAATGCAAAAGAAAAATGAATAAAAATCAGTTTCCTGGCTCTTTTTTTGGATAATTTTTTTCATGCAAGAAATTTGGACATAAGGCTACTAAATATAGATCTCAGGTGAGAATGATTAGCAGGGTGATGATGAATAGATTTCATGGAGGCAAAATGAATCAATGCTTTAATGGCTACTACCATACATGCAACAAATTTGGACATAGAGAAAATCAGTGTGGGTCAAGAGGTAATGGAGGTCAGACTAATCATAAAAGTGTTATCTGGTATAATTGTAATAAACCTAGACATATCTCAAAGGTTTTCCAAAGTAAGAATGGAAAGTAGTCTACTCAAGTAGAAAAGAATGATTCGGTAACTAAGATTGAAATAGAAGAAATGAAATAAGAGATGAATAAGATATGGAAGAAGAAAGAGGAGGAAGAAGAGAAACCTAAAACTACTAATGGGTCTATGCCCTCATCTGGTACAAATGACTTATTCAACCTAATTAGACCTAGCAAGGTCTTAGGTGGAGCATTATCAAAAAAAATATAAAACCCCCTATTGTATGGCGTGTCAGAGGCTGGTATGAGGATGGAATATGAGAAATGAATATTCAAAGGTTCTGGAAAAGGAACCAATAGAAAATATGAAGGGATGTTCTTTTGCATACCGAATTAGGGTTTTATATGCTAGGAAGGATGTTTTTAGCAACTTTTTGATGTTTTCCGCATTTAATGCATGGTCGGGGAAAATTCAATGGTGTATAAGTTGAAATCTTGTGAGTCTTCTTGATTAATTGAGAATTTGAAGAACTTGAGAAATCTTGGAGTGATCTTGAAGTGAATTGAAGCAATTCTGGAAGAAATTCAAAGAAACTAACTCAGGTAATCAAAGAATTCATTTCTCTATTTGCAAAAAGGGTAGAATACGAAAAACGAAGAAGTATCAAATAAAAAATTAAAGAAAGTGTAGAAATGGACAAAGAATTGAGTGATGTCCTCTCTCTGAAGTTCAAAGGAGTTGAGCTAGAGGAATTTGATCATAAGAAGATGAAAGAAATGGAATTAGAGTTGAATGAAGATGAATTACAGAACATCAAAACCTTAGGTATGGATTTGTGGAGTGAATTTACGTGGGTTGTCGATAAAGAGTTTATCTTGTTTATATTGAATCATTTCAAGAACTAAAGCATTGTATTGGACAAACCCTACTTGGTTACAAAGGAAGCAATTGAGGCTATCACTAGCTTATGCAGTATTGGTGACCTTCCTAGAAAGAAAACTATAAAGTACAAAGATGTGGAGGAATTGACTAGTATTTGTAAAGACTCATAAGCTTTATTGATAAACACTCTTAAAGATCTAGTTGTAAGGTAAGTTGCATACGACATTTCTTACAATGTCTATTTTAGAAATCGTGAAGGTTCCACATTGGCCATTATTGTTCATATTGCGCACATGATGGTTAAGGATAATAGGAAATTTGACTTGTGTAGCTTGTTGCTTGAGAATCTTTCTAAGAATGTTCGAATGTCGGTAATTGAGGGTTATCCCTTTCATTTCGGATCTTTGCTACTATGCTTGGTGTTTTACTTATTGAGTTCCATTCCAAGAAAAGATAATGTGGTATGGGAATCTGGGATTCCTATTAAAAAACAAGTTTACTGGTATCTGAAGGCGTTGTCAGATAGTGAAAGTATGTGTAAGTCCTATTTCACATCTTTAAAATCAAATCTTTGCTTTGGTATATCCACTTCGAGTCAGTTTGAGGTGGGCTCATCCTCTGGTAAAAGGAAATTGGAGATTGTCATTAGTGAATCCCCTCTAAAATCTAAGAAGAAGAAAGTTATAACTGAAGATATCATTGACATTTTAGAAGAAAAGGAGAAAGTATCCTCTGATGACATCCGGTCTATGTTAGTTAAGGGGAAGATGAAGAAGAATGGTGAATTATGGAGTGCAACATCTCCTATTGACAAATTGAAATTGAAGATGCTTTGGTAGAATACCTACTTCATAAAGGTATTGGTGTATCCGTTGTTTCTAATTTCTTGCTAGAAAATCTTGTTGAGATCGTCAAAGAGAAATGTTGCTTGAAGGTCTAGAAGGACATAAATTTGAAGCTTTGGTTGAAAAGAGGTGTAATAAAGCTAAAGGGAGATTATCTAAACTGATCATGGAAACAAAGAAGTGCATTAAGAAATATCTAACATTTACAAGTATTGTCTCTGGTGGCCTACTGCGATAAACAATTTCAAAAGTAAAATTGAAGCAATTGAGTCAAAACTTGTAAACAGTATTGGAAAGAGTTTTGACATCTTTGAAGATAAAGAAGGAAATCAAAGATTGAGATTTGGTGAACTACAAGTTGGATTGGTTGTTGTGCAAAGATAGAGAGATGATGTAGTTAAGACTTTTTGGCTTCTTAAGGAAATTGTTGAGGTTTGGTTAGACCATCTTTTTGGAATTCTTACTGATGTTGAAGAAGTTGAAGGACAGAGTTCATATTGTTCACTGTCCTTTACTTTGTTGGGTGTATTGGAAAGCATCTGCACTCAGTGGGAGTCAGCTACATTTAATTGGAAGAAACTATGTCCAGTTCTTGAGGAAAGATAGAACAAAGTTTTTTAGGTGAAGAGCATTATTTTTACTTGAATCCCAAATGTTCTATTTCAGTTGTCTTTGTTGTGAAGAATAAAAAAAAGGGGAGAAGAAATTTTTTGGTCATATGGAAGTTTTTGGCTCCTTATGACTTTTGATGTCACCATGTTCAAATTTTCATGTACACCCTTTTTGGTCACCATTTTCCATTGATGTCATAGGGGGAGAGATTGGAATTGGAGAGTTTTTGGTAGTGGGGAGAAATTTAATTTGCTGGGAGATTTTGAAGGAGAATTTTCTATTCCATATTGCCATCAATGACAAAGGGGAAAATTGTTGGAAAAATGAAGAAGATTGACTACACAGTTTTTGTGTTGTCATTAATGTCACCATGTTGAGATTACAAGTTTAAGGTTATGTTTGATCCGGTATTTTGGTTCAATATTTGAATCGATATTCGAGCTACTCCCTCTGGTATTCCAATCCACACTCCTCTGTAGTTGACAATTATTGCTCATGGTTTTGGGGAATTGCTTATGGTTGTTGAAGGTATACATGTTCAAAATATTACGTGCTCTGGTGCTCATACAACGTTGTGGAAACCAACAAAATGTTTATTGCTTTTTGCTTGAAGTTCATTCCTAGTCGACCTCTTGGGGTGAATTAATTTTATGTGACCCATTGTAGGTCTATGCCAACATAATATAGCGTGCTGGAAGTTTGAATTACTTTCTTGGAAATATTTTTGTGGATAATTAGGGCTGACTGTTGGTATTTGTGGTAAATATGAAGTGCATCTAATTAGGCTGACCTAATTGATTTTTGCAGATAGATCAAGTATATATATGTGAATGTTGAATATGTTTTGGAATGATGAAGAAGAATGAGCGAGTAAGAAGTGTGATTGATGAAGCAATAGAAAGTGTGAAAGTGAGCAAATATAATGAAGTGTGTCTAGTCAGTATATTGAGCATAACCATAACTGTATCAACACTTGTTAGGTGCATTATTCTCAGTTCATTTTGGCTGTAAAGCTTCTTTTGTTCTGTAAATCTTTTTGTAGGCAACGAGCCTCCCTGTAAGCAGTGAGCTTTTGTATTTGGACAATGTGTCCTTTCTGGGTAGTGAGCCCTTGGCAGTGAGCCTTATATTTTTTTCTGTTCTAGAACAAATTTAAACTATGAGTTAATCCTCATTGGGTTTTCCACGTAAAATCTGGTGTTCAGTGTGTTATCCTACTTTATGTTTTGTATCTCTTTCTTATGCTTAATAACAGAATAGCATGATTATGGAATGGATATGTGTTGAAGTTTTAAAGTTGAATTTTGTGACAACTGATTCACCCCCCCTCTCAATTGTCCTGCATATTTTAACAAATTTTACACTAGAGTCTCATAATTTGGGATTTACATAGTAGAGATATAGTTTTTGTTGGGGAGTTTGACCATCAATTTTGATTTTACACCTCACATTTTACTAATATTGTTCATTTGGTAGATGTACACACTCAAGCATCTAGTGTGGACACTTTTGAGAAGATTCAATATGGTCATTTGAATCTTGGTGAACTTTTGTATCTATTGAGGTTCTAGAGACATGTGTTGATATTCTATCTCCTTCATCTATTATCAATTCTAATGAGACTAGTGTTGCTACATCCATGGATTCTAATGATTTAGTGTAATGTAATATACATTGTCTTCTAGTTACATCTACTTGGGATGCATACTTGATAAAAAATTTGAGTTTTCTTTGTGAGTCCTATCTTTTAGACTTGAAGGAAACTATTAAGGATATTTATATTCTCTTTGATATTACTTCTTATGGAGTTGCATCATCTTCTTTAGATGTTGTAGGAGCACCTTTAGCCATCTTGCTCCTTCTCTAGCTCATCATTTGTCATAGTTTGGCATTGGTGGGGAGACATTTGAGTAACATTTTGAGAAGTTATATTTGTCTTTAGATTATGCTCTGCATCCATTTCCACAAGATTTTAGATTGCCATCTTCATCAATTTGGCTTGGACCACTTGACTTGATCATGGTAGCTCCCAAACATTAGCATGGGTACACTTGAGAAAAATTTAGAGACATCATTCATCTTAATCTTTCTTCCCTCATCTTCCTTTTTAGAATGAGAAGAAATCTTGTACACATTCTTAGTTTTTTTCCTAATGGGAGGAATGTT
This sequence comes from Sequoia sempervirens, assembly GCA_007258455.2. Lineage (NCBI taxonomy): Eukaryota > Viridiplantae > Streptophyta > Pinopsida > Cupressales > Cupressaceae > Sequoia > Sequoia sempervirens. Next base: position 61,865 of record VDFB02283917.1, on the reverse strand, counting down.
GTTTGATGATATTAAATCATCTTAAACGTTCATTGTCCAACATCTACCATCATTGCACCTAAGACTCTAAATTAAGGGAAGGTTGCATAGTCTATTTTCTTTTTCTCTCTTATGAGGGGACCTTTTCCTCATGTAGGGCTTTGTTCTTCTCATTCTTCTTTGAGAGCATTTTGTGTTTTCTCTCTTTTTTTATAGACTTTACTCAATTTATGAGGGATTTCATTTGTATATGGGGTACCTAACATTGCCTCATATCCATGACTCATCCTCATACTTTTGCATCTTATACATTCTCCCTAATTTGCACTTCAAGGAAGGTTTTGGTGTGAATGAGGTGCTTTACTTAACTAGTTCATCACTTAGGTCCTATTCACATGAGTTACTTAAGTTTACTTAGGGTACACAAGACATTTGTCACTTTATGTCTCAAGTCATACGATTAAGACACATATCATAACCTTATGCAATCCTATGTCTCACATTAGTGTAAATAACCAAAAGGTTCACTTTGTAATCTTAATCCATTATCATTGTATATTTGCATCATTCGATAGAATAACATTATTCTCTCATATTTAGTCTCTCTTATGCTTTTCTTTGAAGCTCTTAGATCTTGGGTGGTTACATCTTCTGCCAAATATTACATGAAATATTGCATTTTATACCAACTCTTACACTAAATAAAGCCACAATTGATATTGGCAAAACTAAAAAACAAAGCCTCACATTTACAACAATTTTTGGAGTTAAATCTTTAAAAAACTTTCATATACAGAATGCATTCTCTTTTGTAGTCTATCCCATAATGAAAAGGAAATCCATACAACATTATTAGAAAGAAAGAAGTTCACCTACAATTGCTCTCACAATAACATATTCAAGTATGCATGATTAGTTGTAAACTTTCTTCAAGCTCTACACTTTTAATTATCCTCTTTTTTAAAAGATAAAATAATAAATCTAATCAATTACAATGCTTATCTTATATAGGTGGACAATCAATAATAAAAAAACAAAAGATTTAACATCCTCAAAAATTTATTTATTTTATTTACTAAATCTAGATTTGTAATAAAATGTTTAAAAATAATTTTTCATTGACAACATTGTGCTTCAATACATGGGAATGATACGACTTTAAAAGAGGAGCTATAAAGTAGAATATGACTTACAAAGACAAAAGAACACACTTATGGAACTTTGATTGATGCAACATGGATACTAATCTTAATTTTAAATTGTATGGAAGCAAACAATTTAACCACAATCAATTCTATTATATTATTCATATAATGCGATGTAGCTACTTAAATTCTTTTAAAATAATCTAATTATTTAAAAAAAAGGGAAAAATATTAATTAATATCTATATGTAATTATATGATAAAATAATTATTTGTACAAATCAAAATTTCTAGTAAGAAAATGTATAAAATCAATCTCCTTCAAAATCTAATATTAAAATATATTTAAATTTTATCGTTAATTTATAAGTATTACCATGAACCTTTTATGAGTGCAAGTGCTAGTGAAAGATTCCTAATTAAAAAGAGGTCACATGGCAGGGTATATTCTTTATTATTAAGGAGAAAATTCGAGCGTATGCTTAACATCTAAGCTTCTAAAAAAGAAACACTGCATTTACCTTTTTTAAAATGAAGTATATACTTCATCACCTTAGTTCTAACCCTCAACGTCCAGGAACAACTTGGCTTGTCAGACCGTCACCATATTTTTCAGCAGAGGAAAGTAATATAGAATTCTGGAGACTCTCAGTTGGTAAGGTAATCTTACTTATAACTCGCAACTATTTCCTATGGCAACTTTTGCCTTACTGTTTGGAGTATGTAAGTTAGGTAGCATTTGTGTTGCACTTGGGAAAAGCTGTATGCCTGTAAATTTAGTGTTAACGAGCTGTGTATGCCTGCATCATTTGACTTTTTCGTTGATTTTGTTTTCTTTCTAGAGCGAAGCATATATTTTGTCTTTATCGTGAGCTGGAAATGACGCTTGATCTTCTTTAAATGTCACACGTTTGATCTCGTCATTTATTTAATTAACTTTTCTGTTTGTCGCTGCTGCCGCGTCTCATCTTCCCCCTGTTACAGTCAGCCCCTACAGTACCCAGTAATCTCACTTCCCTTGTCATCCGATGTCTATTTCTCCCCACAAAACCTTGTAAGTTTGTAGCCTACATCATATCAACTGTGCTCACTTATTCCAACATGTTCCAAGTGAGCCTGCACAGTTGATGGGTTGTAATTTTGCCCCCGGAAATTGACTTCTGTCATCCCTGCTGAATTTACCTTCCTCTGTAGCCCTTATTTTACGAAACCTTCTAAAATGTGACCAAGAAAAATAGAAGACTGTTCAGTTCCTGTTGTCACTTTAGCTCCCTAAAAGTGAAGCATTATGATTTTAAAAGGAGTGCCTTGGAGTAAGCTTCTCTCTAATATTCAATAGTGCTGTATCTTGAAGATAAGGTCAAGCTGAAAAATAAGCTTGCATGTGTGACCTTTCCTTTAGTATGTTTTCCCCCCAAGCCGGGAAAAGCAAAGCAACATTTAACAACTGTGCCCTTTTTCCACAGTTCATCAAACAAAGGATAGTTTAGGAGGCACTCCTGATGCAGACAATCTTCAGATCCTGTAAATTAAATGACTCACCATCCATATAACAACATAAATAAGAACAAAAGAAAATATGTTTTCATTATCCAGAATCTGTACATTACATTCTCCAAAAACTCCCCTTCCTACGTCAACAGCTATGCCCTTTTATCCACCAAAAACCCCTAAATCAACTCCTACGAACTGCGAAGTAACAGCAGTTCAAAAAGACCTAAATCAGCTCCTACAAAGACTACAGAGTAGCTGCAGTCTAAAACAGAGTAATCAACACCTAATCTAACTCCTACGAAGACCACAAAGAACAGCAGATCAACTCCTAGATAACACTAGGTCAACCGCAGTCAAGAAACAGTTGTATCAACTCCCATGCAGAGTGCTTTAGGTTTTCTAAAATCAAAGAGAGACAGGTTAAGGAGTAAACAAATGCTATAAGATCGATTGAAATCTTATTTCATAAAATTGGGATTTTAAAAAAATAATTAGTGAATAGATTTTCTATTGCATAATGTTATAAGAAGACATGAATTTTTTAGATTGTGTGGATAGAATTTTAAGAAAATAGGAAGGAACTTTTTTTAGTATTGCAGTTTTTAAGATGGGACCACCTATTTATTAAAAATTTAGTTAAAATTTTTAAATGACCTCTAATTTTTTTAACAGTATTAACTAAAAAATTTAGATAACCCCTCATGAAACTATATCAACTCTATCACATAAAACTCAATTGTTAGCCCATCCACGGTAATGATGCCTTGTTCTGCTTGGAAAGGGGAAATAATGCCAAGCCAAGAATCTAATCATTCATGCATATGATAGGAATGAACTAAGACGGTAGCAGCAGTCTTTGTAGTAGTAGAGAATTGCTCAGCAAGTATAAAAATACCAAAATCTTATGGATCAACGATAGTTTTTTATACTTTTGAGTTTTTGAACCTTTTAAGTCTTTGAACGTTTCTTCATAAAATTAAAAATACTGTCTGTACATGTTAGCTCAGCATTATGTGTGTTGAGTCTCAAGTTATTTATTTAAGATTGTATTTGGTTTTTTTAAGTTGGTGGCTTATAGTTGGTGTGTTGTTGGATTTAAATTAGTTTTATGGTTGTCATTTGGATTGTATTGTTTTATCTGAATAGATCTTTTTAAGATTGTTCATTTATTTTTGTAACTGGTGGTTTGCGACCAGTATGCTGTTGGATTTGAATTAGTTTTATGATTGTCAATTAGATTCTATTATTATATCTGAATCCCTCTTTTTAAAAGTATTTTGGACCCTTTCAAAAACCCATCTTTTTTCTGTATAAAAAAAAATATTGTTTATACATATCAAGAAATTTTTTGGGCCTCACACTATTAAATCTACACTTCTACATGAGTAGTTTAATTTTGTACCCCTGCATCTTTTTTCAATCCATCTATCTCCGCAGTGATAATTTTTTTATAAATAACACTGTCCAGTGTCAGTACGCGCAACACCAAAATGAAAAATCAGAATGACTATTCATAACTTATTTCCTTGAAGCAAGGACTTTTGAGTATCTAACTTCAATTTTTTTCTGAATATATAACAATATTGGATTTACTTTTAATTTGAATGTTTCTCTGCTAACCTCTACATGAACAGTTCCATTTTGTACCTCTGCCTCTTTTCTCAACCTATTTGTGTTCACAGTGATAATTTTTTTATAAATAACACTGTCCAGTATCAGTAAACTTCTACATGAGCAGTTTAATTTTGTACCCCTGTCTCTTTTCTCAACCCATTGTGTTCACAATGACAATTTTTTTATAAATAACACTGTTCAATGTCAGTACACACAACACGAAAATAAAAAACCAAAATGACTATTCATAAATTATTTCCTTGAAGCAAATACTTTCGAATATCTAACTTCAATTTTTTTCTGAATATATAACAATATTGAATTTACTTTTAATTTGAATGCTTCTCTGCTAATTAGCCCTGAGCTGTTGACCTTGCTGCTTGACTGGAGTCCTACGCAGTGGCCCTTTCTCCTTTTCTCCTTGGCGTTTATAAAATGCTATCTTTATAGATTTCAGCCGATATAGCAGGGTCCCAAACAACTGCTTTAGTTTATTTTTTATTTGGGATTCTTCAAAATTAGTCTGCCATTTTTAATTAACCACTGGTTTGCTTATTTCAAGCAGTCATCACATTTTAATCTTTTTAGAATTATTAAAATTTTAAGATAGGTAAATAAGAAATGGGAGGGAAGATGAAATATGTAGTTATGTGATAATTTTGTGAATAAATAGTAATTGTATAATTTTAAACAATCTTTCTAGATATTATTCAATTTTCAAATTCTAAATTTAAAAAAACAATTGTTATCTGTTTAGACAGGTTAAATGATCCATGATTTGCATCTTTCTTTTCATATTTCAAGTTTCATATATGTTTATGTATTTATGCAACAAATATTATCATAGTCATGAAATCAATTGTAAAATTAATTATACACAATCACATTAACAAATGGAAAATATATATATTTTTAATTAATTATTAAGAAAATAGAAAATCAGATCAAGGTTAGAAAATAATTGCTGTCGAAATAAAAAACCACATTAATTTTTTTTTATAAAATTGCAATTTTTAATGGTTAAAAAAACTGCACCTTCAGAAAAAAGAAGAAGCAGCAGCGATTAATCACAATAAATTGCAATGTTTTAAATATTTCTACAATAACATGAATTTCAATGCTCGGCAATAGAAATTCAGGGCACAAGTAAAAATTATCACTGGCCAGCCTTAGCTACCTCGAGGTGCTAGTCAATGCCTTTTTTGGGGGCCTTATTAAAACACGAGGGTTGTCTATGGGTGCCCTATATTATAACTCAAAAAAATTCATCAAAATAGAGTGCTAACCAAAAACAAGATGAATTCACAGATTTATAACGGTACGCCCTTTCTATACACATGTATGTGTATTATTTTGATCGAGGGTCATCGCATCAGATGTTCAACCATTTAAAATTACTCTGAAAGCCTGAAACTGGATCTTCCAATGCGCTTACGAATGAGGACTCCGACGAAGCAGAATGACATCAACTGATTCAACTGAGTAGGATCCCAAATCTTCCCTCAAATTGCTTCCAAAGAGAGAAATACAAGTTGTCACCAAGACTTTGCAGGCCTGGTTACCAACAAAATCGTCCCTTTTTTCAATTAGCAATGAAGTGAACATGATAAGCCTCCATAAAGCTACGAGGTTTTAAATAAAGAAGGCATGCGATACTTGGAATCTTAAATCTGAATTTTAAATGTAATACACCCAATTACAATGTAGTATAACTGATACTAACACTGCACATTATAATATATTACTGCAGGCCGATTTATTTTTTAAGAAAAAGCAGGCAATCAGCCGAACTGCTTCATTCAATCTTCTATTAATTATGTTTCTTGTTTGGTATTCTTTATGTTGGAAATTAATCCCCACCACTCCATTTAATTACTCCTCTGTATTCCTTCATCTCTCCCGCCGTTGCCATATCTTCCTTGATAGTTCATACGTGTGGGATTTCACTTCTCCAGCTCTGTTTTCATTTCCTCTATCTACACATTCTCTGAATCAGGACAATTTCAAATTTGAATTAACTGCATAATCTTCTTCGTCAGATTCTCCCACACAGCAGAATTAAATGCAATTAATAGTTTTGTTTATTGCCTCTTTTTCTAGGCATATATGTTGAAGTAGTCATTTAAAAAATTTAAGTGTATGAAAAATGCGCATGCTCTGCTGTAGCAACAGGTTGAAGTAGTAACTGTTTTTGAGCAGCCAACGAACAGGGGACTATGGTAAGTTAGTTTCTGAGAGTGAAGAAAACGCAGCAGCTCTGTTTTATGACATTAAATTTAATATGTTCTGAATGAGATATATATAAATTCATATCTCTTGGATTCATCTGTGTTTTATTTCTGTATTTTATATCTCTGTTTCTTACTCTCTGTTTCTCCTCTGCCTTTTCTTTCACTTTAAACAGCAAGGGCAACTCTGTTTCCATTTGCTTTGTGGCTGTCCATTGAAAGAGCAGTTATCAGCTTTAAGGTCATCATTCTGCGAGCTATTTCCTCAAACAAGCCATTCTCTGTAAGTATTATCACCACAAGCAGGCCACGTGTTTTCAGTGTATATATAGTGTCAAAATTTGAAAGAAGTTTGTTTTTCAATAATGCACTGTTATTTTTATGGATCAGTTACGATTTGAATTTAAAGATCTTTTATGTACATGTTTATGACTGGAACTTTTTGATAGAGCCTTTCATTAGAGTTTAGATGTTCATTTCTCAAATGTAAACTATTACTGTGTATACTATTTTCTTTTTCTAATTAATTCGTTAAAAGTGAGGTTTGAAAGAGACTCAAACCTTTTTACAAAGATTATCATAGATTCAACAATAAAATCTTACAAAAAATATGGAAACATCAAAGGAGAACAAACAGAAGAGTCTGTCAACACAAAATTTGTTAATCTAATAGCAACACACTTAACTAACAGCAAAAGGACGGCAAAACAAGATGCTGAGACAAGACCTTCATTCTTAAATCTTAATAGATGGCTTCAAGCCATAAAGATCCAAAGTACTCTAACAGCAATCAGCCACAACTTTCTTGTATCCTTGTTGCAAATTTCCTTCATATGCCATCTTTCTTCATATCCAATCTTCCTTTCTTTTGATATCCTTGCGTATGTTTAACTTTTATAAGTAGTTTTAAATCAAAATCCATCTGTCCATATACATACATGTGTATATACACATATACACATCTAATAAATTTTAAAATTAATTTTGATTATATACATATATACACATATACACACATATGTACAATTAATAAATTGTTTCTCATTATCCTTTGCATTTTCTACCTCAACATTGTTTGTCTAAATCTAGTCTTCTTTTCACTAAAAAAGGGGTAAAAATTTATTCAAGAACAAGAAAGATACAGAGAAGAAGGACACGCTGCTCCACAAAGAGCTTAAAGAGCCCTGTCAGTGTCCACTAAATGATCTAACATAGTAGCCCTGTCAGTGTCCACTAAATGATCTAACATAGTAGCCATGTCAGGAGGCAATTGCCCCTTATCCACAATATTTCAAGCATTCATTTGATCAGAAGCCCATTTGGCCAAACAATCAGCAACCCCAAAAAATTGGTGGTCAAATGGGTTGAGATTAATTGGTGAAAGTATTAGATTTTATTGTGGACACCCAAGTTAAAATACTTAATAATGACATCTTAAATGGAATACTGAATGACAACTCTTGAACTTCTATCACTAACTTCTATATCTTCTAAATTGAATAAAAAAATTAAATATATTAATTAAATGAATATATTGATTGAATTGCTGCTTACTGATAGAAAAGCTTTAAAATAAGAACCCAACTAACTCGGACTAGATTAAACAGATTAAAGAAACATAATCACATAATGATCATTTTTATATCTAAATGAATTTTCATATATATAATATATATACACATACATGATATATATCAATCACAATCGATATTCTAGTCTAGATACAGAAATGACCACCATGTGATCATTTTTCTCCTACATGTTCCATTCCCTCCTTCGACCAAGTTGCCAGTAAATTGCTCCTCACCATCCTCTGCAGGTTTTGTCTCAGCATTGTTGGCCTGAAACTAGTTAGCGGATGGGGATCTTTTGAATTCGTCACAGGAAAATATAGAAATATGTTTATTATAAAATTACCATGCACAACGCAAACCCTCAAAATTTTACCTCGACGAGCCCTATATAAACCTCCTCATTGGATTTTTCCGGATAACTTTTTAATGCCCCATTGGCCATTGATGTTAAGTTTAATACAACTTCGATCTAGAAGAAGACACTTTACTAAGTATCTGTTTGTCTTGACATCTCGTACTCTTTTATTTTGGTATCGGAATCATCAATTAAAATAGAAAATGTGGTTTACTTAGATATGTTGGAACTGGCTTTTAGGTCATTTCTCTCTGTTTTTTTCATTCAAATTAATTAACTATGGAATAGTTCTCATTTCTGATTTTACCATGCCATTTATTTTCCACTGTATCATCAAGATTGTATTAGTTTATTCACTAAACGAAGATACCAGGCGGCATTCCTACACACCAGAATCCAGTTTATGTACAAAGAAAATTCCAAACAATTAGGATATTAAGATGAATGCTAAATTCCTGCGAATCACTTAGTTTAAATGTGTTGGTTTCAAGACGCTCGTAAGTTATTGGCAATAAAACTGCTTTAGTGGCTATAATTTCTATTTTTGCAAAGATAATAACTTCGCAAAAGTTTGTTTAGGGAAGTTACCACTGTTAGTGTTTGATAGGAATGATTAAGAAGTTAATGGGCCTAGGAGATAGCTGGTAGAAAAACAAGGGTGTAACTCGTGCGAGTATTAGAAGGCTTTTGCAATATGTTTAAGGGTCCATTCTGTTCTTAAAAATTTTCATTTAGGAATTGATAACAGTTTCCTGTGATTACATAAACTGAAAGTTTTTCAAATATTCTTCTTACATTCATGCAGAATATAACATGGACAGAGAGGCCAAAGATAGGGCTATTGGCATTGATCTCGGGACAACTTACAGCTGTGTAGGAGTGTGGCAGCATGACAGAATTGAAATTATTGCTAATGACCAAGGAAACAGAACCACTCCCTCCATGGTTGCTTTCACCCCCGAAGAAAGACTTGTTGGAGATGCTGCCAAGTTCCAGATTTCAACTAATCCAACCAACAGTGTTTGATGCCAAGAGACTCATTGGAAGGAGATACAATGATCCCTCTGTGCAGTCTGACAAACAATTGTGGCCATTCACTATCGTTCCTGGTAAGAATGACAAGCCTATGGTTGAAGTGGCTTATAAAGGTGAGAAAAAGCAATTTGCAGCTGAGGAAATCTCGTCCATGGTGTTGATGAAAATGAAGATGATAGCGGAACAATACCTCCAGTGTGATGTGAAGAATGCTGTGATTACTGTGCCTGCTTATTTTAATGATTCGCAGAAGCGAGCAACTAAAGATGCCGGTAGGATTACAGGGCTTAATGTCATGCGGATCATCAATGAACCCACGGCTGCAGCAATAACTTATGGCTTTGCTTCTTTGGAGGAAGGAAAAATAAACATTCTAGTTTTTGACCTTGGAGGAGGTACTTTTGACGTATCTATTGTTACAGTTGAAAGAGGTATGATTGAGGTTAAAGCTGTTGGAGGGGACATGCATTTGGGAGGCGAGGATTTTGACAATAACATGCTCAATTATTGTGTTCAACAGTTCAACAAAAAATATAAAATCGATATGAGTACTAGTCCCAAAGCTCTTCGGAGACTACGCTCGGAGTGTGAGAGGGCAAAAAGAAGTTTGTCTTCGGCAGTAGAGACTGTAATTGACATAGATTGCCTGTATGAAGGGCAAGATTTCCACACAAAGATCAGGAGAGCCAAGTTCGAGGAGCTTAACGCAGACTTATTTGACAAATGCATGCAGTTAGTGAAGCAATGCATGGAAGACTCCCAGATGAGCAAACACCAAATAAACGACATTGTATTAGTAGGAGGTTCTTCACGTATTCCAAAAGTCCAGGAATTGCTCAGTCAGTTCTTTGAGGGAAAGGAGCTCTGCAAAAGTGTAAATCCAGACGAGGCAGTTGCTTATGGTGCAGCTTTGCAGGCAGCTGTACTGAACAAAGAAAACATCCACTTAGTCTTGGTGGACGTAACTCCTTTGAGTCTTGGAATTGCAGTGAAAAAAGATGTCATGGAAGTAGTAATTCCCCGCAATACTCCCATTCCTACTTCTAAAGAGACAACTGTCACCACAGCTTATGACAACCAGACAAGTGCAAGATTTTCAATTTATGAAGGCGAGAGACCTTTGGTTGCACATAACAATTTGCTGGGTGAATTTGTCCTCGATGGGATTTTACCTGCCCGGTGCACAGTGCCACACATAAGAGTTTGCTTTAAAGTGGATGTAGAGGGAATTCTGACAGCCTCTGCCCGGGATGTGGGAACAGGGTTAAACAACCAGATTACTGTTACAAATGAGCGTGAGAGACTGAGCAAGGAGGAGATAGAAAGAATGGTGGCTGATGCAGACATATTTCGAAAAGAGGACGAAGAAGCAGCAAAGAAACATCTTGCTAAAAACAATTTGGAGTGTTATGTTTGTAACATGAAAAGCAGGGTAACAGAGGCCAGGGAGAAAGGGACGATGCAGAGAAGTCTTGCTAAAGGTATCAGGCGGGCCCTGAATAATGCTGAGCAATGGTTGCACAGTAATGACTCTGCAGAAATTTATGAATTGCAAGCCAAATTGAATGAATTGACGCTGAAGTGCAAGCCCTTAACATAAATAGAATTGTGCAGTCTAAATAATTAAAGTTTGTTATCTTTATGTTTGTAACTTTGGTAAAGCATTGTGCCTTTTCATTTTTTGTGAATGGACACAGTAGAAGCTGATTTAGCAGTCGAAACTCTATTTTTTCTTGCTACCAAAGGAGATGACTTCAAATATTACTGGTTATTACATTTGTACTTATTATATTAATGGCTAGATTACATTAGGGTGAATGTCATATGAAATGGCCTTTATAACGTATATTCCTGAAAAGACCTATCTGTTTCCAATGATTTTACAGAGGATAATTCTAGGGTAACAACACCAGAATTTGTCTGCATTTTATTCATTTATGCCTCGTTTAAATTCAGAAGGATTTTTTAAGATAAATTGATGGAGTATTGGAGCCCGTTTTATGTCACATCCCCACGTTAGCCCCTTCCGGACTGTACATTACCTGGATTAGATATTAATAAAATAAATTAAAATAAAAAGGAAATAATGGAGAAACAAAAGAGAGAGAGAACACACAAAACAAACAGAAAAAAAAGAGGAGGCCGTGGCATTTTCGCCCAAGATCTGGCAGAGGCGAAAAGGGCATCAATGGATATCGCCCTCTTATATACGGCTGGAAGACACCCCAAAATAATTAGGGAAGGCATGGGTTTGCCGAGAGAGAATCGCGCGGTTAAGGAGGAATGGCTCTCACCTCTCTGGTCGTCCAAACTGTGATGTAGAGAGCACCTCACTCTCTCTCAGCACTCTTCACCGTTCAGTGACCTGCAAGTTAGTTTCTAAGAAATAACCACTAACACCAAAAGAAGAAGCAACAGCAGCTGATAATCCAAACACAGAAAAGACTCAAACCCAGAACACAGATCCATTTTACCAGTGATATGCCTGATAACATTGACAGTAAATAGCAATCTCTTTCTTTCGTTCTCATTCCCCTTTTTTCCCCTTACAAAAGAAACGCAGTCTCCACTTTATTTACCCCCAACCCCAAAAATAACCAAAAACTCTGCGCTTCCAGAAAGAAGGCAGAACAAGCCAAAAATAGAGTCAGACTGGAGCTGACATTACAAACCAAAAAGCACGAACAACAAATAAAGAAAAGAGCAGACCGGTAGTGGAAGACCACAATTAATCAGCCGTTACATTATCTTCCCCGCCTTTGAAAGGTTCTGGACCTCCTGGTTCAAAAGTGTCTAATTTTGTAAACTTCATGAGATCTCCTTCAGTGATCCAAGTGTTGTTGGAATCTGGTAAACCTACCCATTTTACCAAATACATCTTATAATTCTTGGCTCTTGTGGTAGCAATCTTGGTGTCCACTATCTTTTCAATTTGCTCTCTCCTCTTCCGTGGCAATTTACTTGACTAGTCCCTTAGCACATCTTCATCAGAAATTTGTTCAGGACCAGAGTAGAATGGGTAAAGATCAGCAACGTTGAAAACCGGACTAATATCCAAATCTTCAGGCAAATTTAATAAATAGGCATTCTCACTAATTTTCTTTAGTATTTTGCAAGGTCCCATTTTCCTGGGTTTTAATTTGTTATAAGTACCTTGGGGAAACCTTTCTTTGTGCAGATACGCCATGACTTGCTCACCTTCCTCATATACTTTCTCCCTCTGATGGACATCAGCATTCCTTTTATATTGCTCATTGGTTAGTTGCAACTTATGCTTCACTTGCTGTCGTATTTCTTGTATGTGTCTAGCAAAGTCCTCTGCATCTTGGCTAACCCATTTCTCATTAGGAAGATCAATAAGATCAACAACCCCCTTAGGATTGTTTCCCAAGACAACTTGGAAAGGAGACTTACCAGTGGACCTATTGATGCTTGAATTAAAAGCAAACTCAGCTTGTGCCAAAGTCAAATCCCACTGCTTTGGATTCTCCCCAACTAGACACCGAAGCAAATTACCCAAACTCCTATTTACCACCTCAGTTTGCCCATCTGTTTGAGGATGATAGGCTGAACTATATTGCAGTTTACTATCAAGCTTCCTCCACAGAGTCCTCCAAAAGTGGCTCAAAAACTTTGTATCTTGATCACTAGTAATAGTTTTGGGTAGTCCATGCAAGTGAACAATTTCTTTGAAAAACAATTCAGCAACCTTACTTGCATCACTAGCCTTCTTGCAAGGAATGAAGTGGGCCATCTTTGAGAACCGGTCCACAACAACGAAAATAGAATCATTTCCACGTTGAGTACGAGGTAACCCCAACACAAAATCCATGGAGATGTCAATCCACGGCCCCTCAGGAATGGGTAAGGGTTTGTATAACCCTGTGTTTTGTTGTCCTCCTTTAGAAACTTGACAAATTCTGCATGTAGAAACAAATTTATTCACGTCCTTCCTTAACTGAGGCCAAAAAAATTTCTCACTCACTAGGCTGTAAGTTTTGTCCCTTCCAAAGTGTCCCCCCAAGCCATTTGAGTGCATTTCACGAATCAATTTTTCCCTCTTGGATCCTATGGGGATGCAAAGTTGGACTCCTCTAAATAAAAATCCACCTACCAATAAGTAACCTTTAGAATATTTATCCCTTGTAACAGCATGACTATTGAGGGCAGCTATGACTTTGCTGAAATAAGGATCATTTGCATATTCTCCCTTCATTTCCTCAAACCCAACAATCTCATTGGCCATTGAGACAAGTAAGTGGCATCTCCTACTTAAAGCATCAGCTACTACATTAGTTTTTCCACTCAAATGTTGAACCACAAATGTATAATTTTGCAAAAAGGAGACCCACTTGGCATGTTTATGTGATAGTTTGGCTTGGGAGTTGATATATTTCAGTGCTTGATTGTCTGTCAACAAGATGAATTCCCTATGTAATAAGTAGTGCCTCCACTGTTTCAATGTTTGGACAATAGCATACAATTCTTTATCATAAGTACCATACCTCTTTTTAGCATCATTTAGCTTCTCACTGAAGTAGGCAATTGGTTTGCCCTCTTGACTTAGCACACCCCCGATGGCTACTGCTGAAGCATCACACTCAATGGTAAAAATCTTTTCAAAGTCTGGTAAGGCAAGGATAGGAGCTTTAGTCACCTTCTTTTTAAGCTGCTCAAAACTTCTCTCAACTGCTTGAGTCCAAGAAAAAGACTTTCCTTTAGTACAATCAGTCAAGGGAGCACATATTCCACTAAAATTTCTAATAAACCTCTTATAAAAGTTTACCAATCCATGAAAACTCCTTATTTCTGTAATATTTTGAGGGATAGGCCATTCAAGTATAACCTTAATCTTTTCAGGATCCATGCTTACTCCTTCTGCTGAGATCACATTTCCAAGGAAAACCAACTTATCTTTGCAAAACTCACTCTTCTCGAGATTGATAAACAACCTCTCTCTTCTAAGCGTGTCAAAAATAATTTGAAGATGTTCCAAATGTTCTTCCAAGCTCTTGCTGAAAATCAGAATATCATCAAAATAGATTATGATAAATTTTCCAATATAGGATCTAAATACCTAGTTCATGGTGCGCATGAAGGTGGCAGGGGCATTAGACATCCCAAAAGGCATCACTAACCATTCATATAAACCATCCTTGACCTTGAAGGCTGTCTTCCATTCATCCCCTTCTCGAATTCGAATTTGATGATAACCACTCCTCAAATCAACCTTGGAGAAGATTTTAGCACCTGCCAAACAGTCTAATATGTCATCCATTCTAGGAAGGGGGTACCTATACTTTACCGTGATCTTGTTGATGGCTCTAGAGTCCACGCACAGTCTCCATCTACCTCCCTTTTTAGGTGATAGTAAAGTTGGTGTGGCACAAGGGCTCATGCTCTCTCTTATGAACTCTTTTTCTAACAATTCACAAATCTTCCTTCTCATTTCCTCATTTTCTTTTGGAGATAGTCGGTATGCAGCTTGGTTAGGTAGCTTGGATCCTGGTACTAAGTCAATATGGTGAGTAATACCTCGTGAAGGAGGTAAACCAACAGGAAGCTCTATTGGAGTTATATTAGAATATTCTTTCAACAATTTTTGCATCTCTGGAGGAGTTTGGACTCTACTAGGCTCCTTTGCTTCTTTTGGGCATAACAAATAACAAGTTGATCCCTTGCTCTCATTGAAAAATTTCTTATAGCTTGTTGAAACAAGAGACAATGCTGATATTTCAAATGCATCATCTTCTTTCCATGGTTTTAAGAGTGTTTTCTTTCCTTCATGTTGCACCTCATAAATATTCTCCCTACCCCGATGGATTACATTTTTGTCATACTGCCAAGGTCTGCCCAACAATAAATGACATGCATCCATTGGCACAACATCACAATGCACTTCATCCACATAAGAGCCAATTTTGAATGCTACAAGACACGATCTATCCACCAACACACTATGATCCTTCTTTAGCCAAGAAATTTTGTAGGGATTAGATTTTGGAACGCAAGGAAGTTGCAATTTGTCAACCATCTCCCTACTCACCAAATTATCAGTAGATCCCCCATCTATGATCACCTTACATACCTTGTCCTTACATTTGCATTTGGTTCGGAAGACATTTTTCCTTCTCCAATCAACTTCAGGGGTTTCTTTTTCCCCAGATATCAAAGTTCTCTTCAACATTAGGTTCTCGCCCGACTCTGCTTCAGCTTCTTCAACCCAACACTTTTCTTCTTCTTGGGCTACCAGCACCCTCTTGGGTTTTGAGGGCAATCTACAGCCTTGTGGGCTTCATCACAAATAAAACACTTTAAAGGCTTCCACTCACCAGAAAACGAATGTCCACGTCCTCTACCCCTAAAGCTTCCCCTTCCTCTAAAACTTGGATTCACACTCTCATTTGGTTCTTCTTCTTTATTAGACTTGGAGGAACTTCCTCTTCCTCTGTTTTGGTAGTTATCACTTCTCTTACTCATAAATTTACCCTTTTGGCTTAGCTTCTCCTCTGCCCTTAATGCATATTCATAAGCTTCATCCAATGTAGGCACTTTCAACAATGCAAGCTCATCTTGAAGTTGAAATTTGAGCCCATTCACATACCGAGCTGCTACTTGCTCTTCACTCTCTTGTATATCTGTTCGAATTTGAAGTTTCATGAACTGTTCAGTGTAAGCATGTACTGACTGATCCTTTTGTTTCAAATTTTGAAATTCTTTAAACTATTTTTGTTGATAATCAGAGGGCAAGAATCGAGCTCTCAAATGTTTAAGCATCTTAGGCCAAAGCCTAATTTTATCTTTTCCTTGTCTTCTCCTTGAAATTTGCACATTCTCCCACCACAAGGCTACATGCGACTTCAACTTGGATGCAACAATTTTCACTCTTTTTGGATCATCTTCATCAATGTCCTCCATGTCAAAATACTTCTCCAACTCTTGAACCCAATCTAGAAATACATCTAAATTGAGCTCTCCTTTAAAATCAGAAATGTCAACCTTTACTTTGGAACTTTGGCTTTTTAAGGCTTCAATAAGCCTCTCCATAGGGTCTACTGCATTGGCAACGTTTCTACGATGGCCTGCATTCCTTCTGCCTCTTCCTCCCCAATTCACACGTACGCCCCTCTGGGCCATAGTTGATTGCTCTGATACCAAACTGATGTAGAGAGCACCTCACTCTCTCTTAGCACTCTTCACCGTTCAGTGACCTGCAAGTTAGTTTCTAAGAAATATCCACTAACACCAAAAGAAGAAGCAACAAGCGGCTGATAACCCAAACACAAAAAAGACTCAAACCCAGAACACAGATCCATTTTACCAGTGATATGCCTGATAACATTGACAATAAATAGCAATCTCTTTCTTTCATTCTCATTCGCCTTTTTTCCCCTTACAAAAGAAACGTAGTCTCCACTTTATTTACCCCCAACCCCAAAAATAACCAAAAACTCTGCGCTTCCAGAAAGAAGGCAGAACAAGCCAAAAATAGAGTCAGACTGGAGCTGACCGTTACAAACCAAAAAGCACGAACAACAAATAAAGAAAAGAGCAGACCAGTAGTGGAAGACCACAATTAATCAGCCGTTACATTAAACTGGCAGGCAGGGCAAAGTATAGACCACGACCTCTATAAAAAACGTGTTTGGGCTCAATTTCGGACGTAGAAGAAATAGAAAGGCGTGGATAGAGGCGACTGGAGTTGTGGCGAGCTGGAAGGGCATTTTGAGGCTAGGTGTGGTGATTAGAAGCAGTTTGCAAGTGTGTTCTTCCCCAAATCTGAAGTCCAAATCAGGTTCCATTTTATTTTGTTTGAGTTTCCAATTCTCTGCAAATTATGTTTATTTTAAACTCCCCACCTGCCTACAAATATCTAGTGTTAAGGATTTCCTAGCTCACTCCAAGCTTGAAATGCATATGTTCGCTATATCTGGCCTGTACCTGATCTCAATAGCTGTAGTAGATGGAATGGCAAAAACAGATAGAAGTCGTATTCCTTATCCTTTGATTAAATGGTTTTCAATGGTTAATGATAATTATATAATCGAACTTTAAGAGTTCACAATTTGGATAGAGATTTGGTATCAAAGCTAAAGGTTAATTTGGTATTGAGTATTCTTATGTATTTTTATTTTCTTATCTTAATTAGCTTGTTGGGATTTGCTAGAAGCAACTTTTGAAAGTTGCTGGAAGTTTGTGGGTTGCAATGAATATTCTCTCAGTTAACTTTGTTTTGTAGATTTGTGAAATTGAAAGTTGGATATTGTTAATGTGATCTATGTTAAATCTTTATGAAATTGGTTATGTTTTTGGTAATTTGGAGCTCTTGTTCAGTAATATGTGTGTATCTTCTTCTTTGATGGTTTTGCTATTTTACTTAGTGGTCATGTGCAATGAGGTGTTCAGATTGGATGAGTACTTTTGGTATCCTAGTCATATGGAGAAATACCTGCTATTTGGACTACATAATGTAATTCTTATGTTGGCTTCATGGTTTTAGCTATTGGCTACATGAAAACACCGAAAGATAAAGCATTGATCTCTTTGTGAATTGTTGAGTTAATATGTTTCATATGTTATAATTTTTTGGATAACTTAGTTTTTCTATTAAGCTTTCAATTTTTTTAATTTTATTTTTTGATATGGGTAAGTAGATATGTGCTTATTCCATTATTCAAATGATATGTTTGATGTGAATGTATGAATGTTTAAATGAATTTTAGATTTATAGAGATGATTTTGCAAGTTTTACATGTTAACCAAAATATGGGTATGTAGATTTGTGATAAGACTACATTCAAGATAGTGTGGATGAAGAAAGTTATAAGGTTTGCATGGCTGCCTAAAGGGTTCTTAATGATCTATGGTTACTCTTATGTGAATTTGTTTGGAAAATTAGGTCTAGTGTTGACCTTGGTGTTTGAGTCTTGGTAATCTACATATTATACTCATCTCTATTATGCATGTTATTGATGTGGAGTTGAATTTATTTTGTAGTCATCTGAGATTGAAGCATTAATTATGTATTTCTCCTTTGAGATGTTACATATGTGCAAATATTGTAAAATTATTTGATGTGGATTCTATTTGAGAGGCCATATTTTTAGTAACCATTATTAAATTGGTGTATTTATTACAGTGAGAAAAGGTTGTTGGGAGTACCTAATAGAGTTGTTCATTTGAATTTATAGTAGTTGTGTATGGTGCACAACAAGCTTTGTTCACTTTCAGTAGAGTGTTGGCAATTATATTGGTCATGATGCCATGCATGGCTCAATATTACTTTTAGCGGGAGCTTTAATATGCAGTAAAATAACATGTTTTTATCTTTTTTCTTTTAAGATTTTGGTTCTAAATATTGTTATAGTGTGTAGCTAGTCATGAATAATCTTTGATTAGAAGATGGATAATATTTTGCAATGGTTGTTGGTGTCATAAGGAATCCTTTGATTTTTCCTTCAGTTTTTTGTGAGAGTTTAATGTCATATTTGGTTATATTTACAAAGGATGTGCGATGGTTGTATCTTCTTGGTTTGGAAATCGTGTTTAGACTTTATCTTTTGAGAGCTCATGGTGTCGAGTTCTTTGATTGTGTTGGGGCCATGAAGAATCTTCAATTACAAGATGGTTATCATGATGACTAAAGAGCTTGGTTATATGATTTAGTGGGAGCTTTGGTAGTGATGCAAATTCATCATTTGATGATGGATGGTTATCTTCATATGATTGGAGATGTTGACATCTTAGTTTTCCATGGAGGAATCTTGAGTCTTTGGTGAGGTGTCAACTTATGATATGTTCATTTGGAGCATATGATTTCCTAAGAGGAGATGTTATATCATGATGTCATGATATGTTCTTGATTCTATAGTTTGAACTTTGACAATGGTCTTGTTTGTTCTCTTTGGTTTTGAGTATTAATCATATTTTTAGAGCTTCATGATTTTGTAAGGTTGCATTTGAAGTTGACATGGATTGATTAGTGGATGCTTATGCATACTAGGGAGACTTGGGTGAGGCTAAGAGATCTCTTATTTTTTTAGGTTTGCGTGTTGAGGGTTTCAAAAGAAAGACTAAGGATCCTACACCTAGTTATAGATGTGAGTCCATTATGGACCTGAAGAGAAGATTGTTCTTTATTTTAAGTTTTCATCAAGCTTGGTGTTGTGTGCACAAGACAATCTTGTATCCCACTCTTGGTCTACTCAGCAAGTGAATGATCTGAGAGGTATTGCTTGCTTGAGTATTAGATGCATTTTTTATTTTGCATCTTATCTTCTCATATGAGTTAGCCTTGAATATAGAAGTTATGAGGACTTGTTAAGAAAAAGATGCATGGTTATATGGATTTCCATTATTCTTGTTGTTTTGGTCTTAATCTATGGATCTAGTTTTGAGGATTTATATGGAGAGGTGTAGGAACTGGTTTGTGGCTTTGTGAATATTTCCTTTGTTGTGGGAATGATTGGTTTGTTTGATTTCTTTTGGTATGAGAAGTTTACATTTATTTTTGTCATTCTTTCATTTGATTTGAATGTTAGATGTTGATATCCTTTTAGTTTGAGAATGGTGAAGGGGATATTACCTTACACAACTTGGTCCATGTTAGTGTGGAACAAGGATATGATTTTATTTGCAAGTTCTCTCTCTGGTCTTGTTCTTCATCCTGGATGTTAAGTTTGAAGAAATTTGGAGAGCTATGAAGATTAGTTGTGAGAGATGTATTGCAACATAATGTTCTCAAAATGTGCATATCATTGTATGTTTCCTTCACACTATGTAATAGAGGAGTTAGCCACATTCTCTATGTGAAGTATTATATGTAGACTTGGTATGCTTCAATCTATTTTTCAGATTTGACATTACTCATGCAATGAGAGTTTTTTGATACATGTCATTCTCTTTGATATCATGGTTTGTTGATTACTAATGTGATAATAAGTTTGCATGTTTCATTGGATTTGGATCTACATATTATGTAGGTTGTGGATTAGCTACCAATTTTCTTATAGTGAGATGACTCGAATGTGGATTCTCTATATCCATGAGATTGTTTCAGTGTTAATGGAAAATTTGTTATTTGGCATTGTTTATGGTTATTTGTGCATTGTTATATTGCATTTGAGATAAGAGGATTGATATATAGAGACTTGATTGCATATTATGGGTTGGTATGTTGATGGAAAGAAGTTCTATCTATCATTTGTATACTTTCATTTGAGGTATGGTCGGTTTGGATGAGTTGTATTTGTTGCGGTTGTTATTCCAATTGGTATGAGTAAAGTAGCTACTCATAGCCTTTTCCATCATTTGAATTTGATGCTTGTGTTCATGTAAAGATTAGTACAATTTTTAGTTATAGTTGGTATGATTCACCTTAGCATATTATTTTTTTCTTCAATAGGTGATATGTTGGAGGATGCGAGAAGTTTCTTTTGCTTGATGGTGGTTATCATGGTTGCTTTTGCATGTATCTTGTTGGAGCATAAAAGCATGGTGAAGATTCAAGTGGTACATGATTGACTAAGGGATTTCCTTTGTGATTCCTATGAGTGTATTTACAGTGTATGATGTTAAGTGGAAAAATGTTAGGATTAAGGTGTTATCTACTTTGTAAATCCTATGTCATATTGCATGGTCTCGACATCTTTAAAAAGTGTCCCTAGACACTTAGGGTGTATTGGTAAAATATTTTGTAATATTTATTCTCATCATTGTTTATAATACATTTATAAGGGATGATGGTTTCTACTAGTAGCAATAAAAGTCACTTATGAATATGAATATTTAATTATTGTTTTCTTCGCATGTGGATGTCTATAATGCTATGGTAAAATACAAGTGAAGTGGAAAAATGAGTGATTGTTAGGTTTCTCCAAGTGGGCGCTTGGAAATAGGCAACATGTGTTTCTTGGAATTTCATCTTTTGTGGCATTTAATGTTATGTTTCAATTCTAAGTATGGCCACCCTAGTTGGAGGGAAAGTATTGGAGCTAAAACTAGTTTCTTTGTGTTTCAAGGAGGCAATCCAAGGGTTGGGACGTTTATAATGAAGAGTCATTTTTGGGCACTATGTTTGGTACTTAAGACCTCTTCATAAGTCTATAAAATCAGCTCATTAGATGTAAGAGTTAAGAGGAACAGCTGAATGTAGAGTTACTCTGCAGGAATAAGAACAGGTTGGATCATAAAGAGGTTGTTCATAGGTACACAAGTGTTACTTTATTAGAGGAAAAGAGGAGAATGAAAGTAAGTGTATTATAATCTCATTTATTTGAAGGTAATATATACTTGGCCTTTCTTCTTGGTGAAGTTTTTTTTTTCTGTAAGGATTTCTCCACGTAAATCTTGTGTTATATGATATATTTTATGTTGTTTATTTGTGCATCTTTATTGCTATCTTATGGTGATGTCACATTTTATTTATTTGTGTTAAAATTTCACATAAGGTGGTGTTATTAAGCATATTATGTTAGTTATTTTTTAGCATCATAAAGAAGATGGACCTAATCATGGTAATTCCATATTAAGGTCACTCAATTTTAGATTTGCATATAAGTTTCAGATTTCCATATTATAGAAGTTCACACCTTGTATCTTATCCATTGAATTCATATCTTGATTATTTGGATAGAGATTAAAATTTTCCAAGGCTCACAACATATAAATAAAAAATGAGGCTACTTTATATTCACTAATTTTACTCAAAATAGTGACCAAGAGTTAATTCACATCAGAGAACTCAAAGTGGAGCTAAAAGGTTCATTAACGATAGAAAATGAGAAATTTTATCCATTTGATCTTCAATAAATAAAAATAAAAGTAAATAGTTGATTAAAACAATAAAATGAGAAGGAAGGTATTGAAGATGATGAAATAGTGAAAAATCATAAATACAAAGATAAATGCAAATAACACACAATTATCTTACCTTTTATCTTTCTCACCTCATGGATTGAATTGAAGTAAACAAACCCATGTCTACTTGGTGTGCTCCTTGGCGATGAGGTATGTGGTTGCTCTCCAATGTAACATAACCTGGTATGGAAGAGGTTTTGATAGTGAATTCAATAGCATAAGTTTGGTCTACATAAGATTATCCAAATGGGATGGAAAGACTCCAATTTATAGATTCTTGGAAGGATGAATGGAAGGCTAAGATCTTGTGAGATGGACAGTTGGAATTGAAGGGGAGAGTGGAAACTTAGCTTTGTGACAAGTGTCACAAGGTAAAGGCATATGAATGACATGTTGGCATGGGGAAGAGAGAACACATTGTGAAGAACAAGAAGATAAATGGAAAAAAAGTGGCAAAGTGTAAGAGATGTAGGCTTGGAAGTGTGACAAGCAAAGAAGATGAAAGTGTTGGGTGACTTCATGGGAAAGAGGATCTCACACATATGTGAGCATCCAATAGAAAGGGAGGTCAAAGGATGACTTAGAGAGTGAAAGTGACATGTGCATGCAAGCCTTTAAGAGGGCTTGAAGAACACATTACATGTCTATAAATTTGAGGAAGTGAGAGGAATTAAAAATTGGAAGAAATGTTAATGAGGATTAAGAGGTAATTAAGCAATGATTAATTAACTTAATTGAGATTAGGGGACTTAGGGAGATAAAGACTTAGGTTGAATTAAAAATGAATTAATTAACCTTTGAGGAATGAATCCTTAAATATGATGGTGGAGGGAAATTAATCAAATAAATAATTTTTTTAACTAAGAAAAAATAATTTAATTAATTATGAGTCAATTTAGGGTGTCTACATGTTGCCCCTCTTTGATGTGGTGTAATGACCGATGGGAGTGACATTGCACCAAAGAAAGTAAAATATGCCCTAGTTGACTTAGAAGGAATGCTTTGTTTATTCATAAGATGCAACCTAAGTTGCATGTTGTATATTGATAATCAAAATCATGTACATATGTGTAGACACCCAAAATCAAGGTCTGAAGATCAACATTTCAATACCCCTGTAAACCCAAAAACCACCAACTATACCCTATTACAGCCCATTGCAAGCCAAAATAAATACCTATTTACCTGATAAACATCCACACAAAACAGCCCAGACACCAAAAAAAAGGTTTCAACAAATCCTATCAATCCCCAACCTTCGACAGAGGAAGTTGTATCCTATTGTACAACCCAATGCTTATTCTAAGCCCTACCTCTAGCATCCAAATTGAGGAGAAATAATTGTCGCTCCACTACCACCCTAAGATGAAACATCTTGTTGATATCATCCAGGCCATGGAATCCCCACACCCTATTTAACAACTATTACCACATCTAGGTCGTCTACCAAGATGACTGCCTTGGAAATAGACCTAAGAAGAAGCAAATAACAAACTTTGGGGATTTGCATGTCCAAAAGAGTGGCCAAGAACTGTGATGAAATACCAAAGTATACCTTGAACCTATTGGAAGAGAAGTAGAATTTCTTCCATATCACCATTCACACTGCCTCCAAGCAAAGGATATCCTTATTCAAACATATCTTCTTCAACCTTTGGTCTGAGATAAAACCAAGGAAAGTTGTCTACTTCTTCGAGCACCGTAGTTGCTGGAGTATTCATCTCAGCTATGAATATTATTTCCACCTCCAAATTGCTAAAGAACATAGGGCTAATTTGCACGAGCTGTCGACCACAACCTACCACCATTTCAAACAACATTAACTACAAATATCACCCCCCAAAGTTGTTCCATGAGGATGGAATTTAAATCGAGGTACTTTTGTATTGTTCAATCTTGTTGATTGCAGATGCAATCTTAAATCGTGGAGTGTCATCAATCCACCTCACCCCTCACACTGGATTCCAACTCAATAATGTGGCACTCTCACACAAGAAAATCCAGTTTTTATCACTCACACAGATAATTTGGAATGGAATTTTAGCTCATTAAATGCCAATGAATGACTCAGACACCTTGACAGATCACCCATGTGCCAAATCTACCCATCCTGGCATAAACATGTGATCCCAGTGATACATGGGTAGACTTAGAAGGAATGTTATTATGCCTAATCATCTAGATCCAGCTAGACATACAAGAATTTTCAGGTGATGAGAAGAATGTGTGAAAGGAAATGGGGTGTAAGAATTCCCCCTCGAGAGGACATGCAGGTTCAAGAGAACACATGTGTGCTCTTGAAATAGATGAGAAGATACAAGGTGATGAACATATAGTAGGATGAAAGGAGGATGTTGCAAGTGAGTAAGCACAAAATGATTCAAGGACAACCATGATTTTTCCTCGATCATGTTAAAAGCTAAGATTTGATTGATGATGTAGTGTTGTTGATGAGGGAATGTTATATCCAAAAAAAACACAAGGAATGAGAATGATATATCCCAATGATGATGATTGAGTGGATCGAGGATTTGAAACAAATCTAGAAAAAATACCAAGGCTATAATTAAATGATTTGTGGTAGATTGTATGGAATAGGACTTGCTTGCAATGTAGGGTTGGTAGGAGATGAAATGGATGAAGCAATAAATCTATATTAACATGTTTGGGATGGGATGATGGGGAGGTATGATTAGGATGGTTATGAATGATTCAAAGAAAATAGTTTGTTCCCCAAAAGGGTTTTTGGACACCCACCCTAAATTTTATTTTGTAAGCTCAATGGTGAAATAATACCTATCAAAGTGTTGAAACATGTGATGGTGCTTATGTAGGGGTTGAAACATGAAATAACACCTATGTAGGCACTGAACATGAAATGGCACCTATACAAGTGCTAAAACATGAAGTGGTGCTTATGTAGGAGCTATAACATGAAGTGATGCTTATGTAGCCACTGAAACATGAAATGGCATATATGTAGGTGCTAAAATGTGAAGTGTTTGTGCAGGCATTAAAACATGAAGTGACACCTATATAGGTTCTAAAAGGATAAAAAGGAGCCTAAAATGAACCTGAAATTACTTTTTAAGGCACATGACTTGATTGTTGCACTATGTTTTCATTGATGTTAGCCTATAGTGTGGTCATGATGAGAAGGTGTTTGTGGTGTTGAGTAGGTCTTGTAGATGCAACATGGTCACTTAGTTTCTAAGTGTTTTTGAGAAAATTTGTATAAAGAGTGTACAAGGTGATAAGGATGTGTTTTGTATTGTGCTATGCATTTATTCATGCTTGAATATGTGCTTGTGTAGTTTAGATATGAAAATTAGTATTCTTTGAAGGTGTTATATCCAAAGTTTTAGGTTTTGGATCATGTGGCAGTAGACGTGCTTGACAATGTCTGGATTGTGAAGAGGGTTGTCTGGGAGAAATGGAATTCCTCTTCATTTCTTTGCATTGAAGTTTCTTGTCTTGTAGTTTGGAAATGTGCCAATAATGCTTGGATATATATTCCCTTGGATGGTTTGGTGTTCATCTGTTCCACAAGATTGGTTCATGTGTTGTGTCTTAGTGGTAGTTTGGCTAGTTGCACAAGATGAGAGTATTCTTAGTAGCATGTGTTTGCCCCAATGTGTTTGAATATTTTGTTGGTGTTGGAGTATTCTAGGATGTCGTGTGATGTTTCTATGTGGTCCATAGGATGTTTTCGGACTTGGTGAAGTGTGTATGTGCTTGCTTGGTAGCGTTAATGTCAGTTTGGACAATTTTCTTTGTTAGCATTATTTGTGGACGTTCCTCATGGTTTGTGGAAGCATGGTGTAGCGTGTTAGTGTATAATTAGGTCTTAGTTAACCCTTAGTGTGGTTTTCCTTCACTTATTTCCACTGTGGGAGTGTTTGGTTCCAACCTATTTGGTGATTACACGTTTGAGGTGAAATACATTTTATTGAAGTCGACTTAGAGAAGGTTATTCATGGTTGTGAAAGGTATATATGCAAGGTCAATTGTTGGAGAAGTGTGTGGTGTCGAGTATTATGTGAAATTTTGTGTATGTGATCAAGTGATGAGATCTAAGTGTGAGCATGAACACCTAAGTCTACTGGAAGTAGTGAGCAGAAGGTGTCTACATTTTAGTGTGCTTGAAGTTGTTGGAGGAAATGAATCAAATACTTTAGATGGTTGTGGTGGATTCTCATGTTGCTCTGAGGTAGTGAACCTCCTTTTCATAGTTTCTTTATAATCTCTTTTTATCTAGAATAAGTGATCTTCATGGGCAGTGAGCCTTTCTTTATTTTAGGTAGTGAGCCCTTCCAGTAGTGAGCCTCTTGTAATTGGTGTTGATTTTCATATATATGTGCGTTAATCCTCAATGTTGTTTTTCCTTGATTAGGGTTTTCCACATAAAATATGGTGTTCTATTGTGTATGGTTGTTGATGTTTCACTTGTTTACATTTATGCTAATGCTTAATAAGGGTTTGAAGATTAATGAGAGCTTGAAGGTTTTAATGCACAACTGATTCACCCTCCTCTTAGTTGTCTTGTGTGTCTAAAAACTGGTATTAGAGTAGAAGTTACCTAGAAGAAGCTTAATTGCTTGAGGTAGATCGAGATGGCACACAAGAATGGTGTCAAAGTCCCTATGTTTGATGGAACAAATTATGCCTTCTAGAAAGCTAGGATGGAAGCCTTTCTTGTCTCATTAGGGTTTGTTGTATGGAAATCAATTGAAGATGGATGTACTATACCTACTATTGCTCTGACAAGTGAAGATGATATCAATGATTATGAGAATAATGACAAAGTGAGGAATGTTATCTTGAATGGTCTTTCTGATTCAAAAATTATGAAAGTGATAAGATATAACATTGCTAAAGAGGTCTAGAAGAAGATGAAGAGAATTGACAAAGGTGATGCTAAGGTCAAGCAAGCAAAGATGCATAATTTTAAAGCCAAATTTGAAACCCTAAGGATGCCAAAAGATGAAGATATTGCAAGCTACATGTTAAGGGTGGATGAAATTGTTAATGTCATCAATGGTAGTGGTGGAAAATTGGAGAGTGAAATTGTGAAAAAGATATTAAGAACTCTTCCTAAATATTATAGTGCTAAAGTTTTTGCTATTAAGGAAGCTTAGAATTTGGATCACTATTCTAGAGATCAATTTTTTGGTGCATTAACTATTTTTAAATTAAGAGAGTTTGACCAAGATGCTTCAAGGAAGGAAACTACTTTTAAAGTCAACAAGAAAGAGAAGAATGATGAATAAGATCCAGATGATCTTGATGAAATGGAAGAAAATTTTGTAAGAAGATTGAAAAAGGGAACTACAAAATACAGAGGTAAGTTACCCTTCAAGTGTTTCAATTATGGAAAGATAGGTCATTATGGTTCAAAATGTCCAGGAAATTTTTCAAATGGAAAATACATTGATCATAAAGGGAAATCTTACAAGAAGAGTTATTATGTTAAATAAGACAATGGTACATCTGATGATGAGAAATAAGAGTATCTATATGATGGGAGTGATGAATGTTTGATTATGGTTTTGAATGTTGGAACTAATTGTACTAACCCTGAAATATGTGTGAAGGAAATTGCTCCAAAAACTCGTCATAGTATTTAAGGAACTATGTGGACTACCTTTCATGCAAGAGAGGAGAGAAGCTACTAGATAATTGATAAAGGATACTCAAATCATATGACAAGTGATAAGGCTAAGTTTGTTAAAATTGAGAAGTATGATGGTGGTTTTGTTAAGTTTGGTGATGACACATTTGCTAAGATATGTGGAAAAGGTTCAATTAGTTTTGATGGAAAGTATAAGACATATGATGATCTTTATGTCAAGGGTCTCCGACATAATCTTCTCAGTGTAGGAAAAATGTGTAGCAAAGGATTCAATCTAATGTTTCAAGATGATGGTTGTGAAATTAGAAAAGGAAGCTCTAAAACTTGAGTTGTTATAGGAATGAGGATAGAAGAGAATATTTATCAGCTCAAAGGTGTTTGTGGTAAGTGTTTTATGACTCAAATCAATGAAATTTAGCTATGGCATAGAAGAATGTACCATATCAATTTTGATAGCCTAGGGAAGATTATCTCTACTCATGTTGTGAGAGACATGCCAAAAATTACAAAGCCAATCAAAGCAATTTGCAAAGAGTATCAGTTTGGAAAATAGACAAAGAAGAGGTTCAAAACTAAGGAATACACTACTACAAGACCTTTGGAGTTGGTGCATACAAACCTATGTGGACCTATTAGAACAATAAGCTCTCAAAGTGATAGGTATTTTATGTTGTTAATATATGATTACTCTAGAATGACTTGGGTTACCTTTCTCAAAGAAAAATTAGAAGCTCTAGATAAGTTTAAAGCATTTAAATATATGGTTGATAATGAAATGAACTTGAAAATAAAGTGTTTAAGGTCTAACAGAGGTGGTGAGTTCACCTCAATGAGTTTAATAGTTTATGTGAAGATCATGGGATAAAAAGACATTTATCATCTCCTAGGACTTCGTAGCAAAATGGAGTTGTGGAGAGGAAGAATAGGACAGTTCAGGAAGCAAAAAGTACCATGTTGAAGGAATCAAATCTACTAGATGTCTATTCAAGAGAAACTATTCATTCTATAGTTTACATTCTCAATAGAGGACAAGCAAGAGTGAATAGTTTGAATACCCCCTTAGGAGCTATGGTATGGAAAAACTGCCACTGTGAAATATTTTAGAGTGTTTGGAAGTAAATGTTATATTGGGAGAGATGAAGAGAATTTAGGAAAGTTTGATGCAAGATCACATAAAGGAATTTTCATTTGATATTCTAGAAAGAGAAAGCATACATGTGCTACAAAAAAAGGCTAAAGCAGAGAGTTGAAAGTGCAAGTGTCAAAGTGGATGGAGAATCACATCAAAGCTCAGTTCTGATAGAAGGATATGAATATAATGAAACCCCTTGCAAAGAAGAAGAAAAATAATTAGAGAAATAAAAGGATATGCTAGTGGAAAAGCAAGAAGCTCTGAAAAAGAATCCTAAGACTCCTTAGTATGTGCAGAAAAATTATTTTGAGGATCAAATAATTGGAGACAAAAGCAAAGGTGTGCTAACAAGAAGAAAAGTTGCTATGGAAGAGGAATAGGAAAAATTTTGTTTACTTTTTGAGATATAACCTCAAATAGTAACTGAGGCAAGTGTTGTTCCTTCTGCACACATGCCCCGCTTTGACCGAGGACCCCCCCTTTCTTTTTTTGTTTTTCTCGTCAAGTCTATTTGTGTTTTCCTCAGTTTTTGTTCCCCTATTTTGGACTTAGGTTGATCACGTGCCTTGAAAATTGAAAATTCCATCATGCCCAAGTCAATTTTTAAGGTTTCAGGAGGTTTCGAGAATTTGCAAAAAATTTATGGTGGTTTCCATCCTATGGAAGCTCCAAAAGCCATCTTTCGTTGTTTGAGGGTTTCTTCTTGCAAACTTCCTTGTTTTCTTCGCTAGTGCTTACAACATTATCCCTATAACTTCCCATGACAAAATTTTCACATGGTTCTTTTGTACCTCACCTCATCTCCCTGCACAACTTTCTACCTGTCAGCTTCCACTTGCTAGTTTTCTGCACAAGCTTTTTCCTTGTGGCTTTTGTTGGTCATGTTTCCACATCCTCATCTACTACACATTCTTTGAGATCTGTAATTAATGATTCAAATTTATGGTACCTACACCTATAAATATTTGACCAATGACCTACAATTTTCACCTGGAAATTGAATTGGAGGAGAAAAAGGAGTTGTTGCACCCGCAAAAAAGATTAGAGATTGGGACTGTAGCTAACTCCCTATTCAAACAATAGAGGTATGTACTTGAATCTTTCTTTTTACTTCTATACGATCAAATTTGACAAGGATTGTGTGTGTAGAGGTTAGAACCATTAGAGGTCATGAATTTGACCTTTGGCGACGATGCCAAACCCTCGGTTTCAAAACCTACAAATGTAGCATTGGTTGTGGGTTATCACTCAAGGAGGCTCATCTTTGGGTTGTTTCTCTCCAACGACATAAGCGATCGCGGTCCTCGCTCCTCTTGTTCCCGCCCTTGGACCTCCAAGCCATTAGATTGATGAAAAATTGTTTGTTCTAAAACTTTCCAAAACCCTTCATGCGAGATCCCACTTGTGGAGGTCCGTCTTACTTGGGTCATCCCCAATGGAAAAGGCACCACATCCTTCCACTCTATGGACTCCACCCTCATAGTTTCCTCAGGTGTGTAGGTTATGAAATGCTTAAAATGGATAAGTTCCTAGGCTAATGCATAATTTTCCTTGCGAGTCTCCCTGAGCGGGAAGCCATGAGTCTAGTGCCATGGTTACATGGAAAATTGCATCCAACTTTTTTCCATTCAGCCTCAATGCTTTCATCCCCCACAAGCCTCCAAACCCTCCAACTAAACCCTCAAAATCATTAAGTCTCCATCAATGTGGGAATCATCATATGGGTCTCCATGTGTGGACCACCACTTCCCCATCACCATTGCCAACGAAAAAGCTATAACGGCTTCCTATCATGCGGCTCTCGTGCCATCTACCTCTGTGATCATTAAGAAAAGTTAAAATCTTGAAAGTATCTAAGTCTTAACTCTTTGCGAGAACACCCTCATGGGTTGTTGTCAGTGGAAGGCTACCCCTTCTCAGTTGTTGCTTAATGACAACCTATACATAGTGCCTCACCTAACAAATTTTTCCCCTTGACTCTTCACAAATGCCTTAAGCGACAACTAATGACATAATCATCAATTAAGTGACCATCACGTTGGCCCATGCAAAAAATAACAAAGATCTTAAGACAAAATTCCTTTACATGTTTTATCATGTTTAACACCATCTATGGAATGCTGCCCACCTTAAGCCACTATCCAAATGGAAAAATCCTAATGGAGTTCCACCTCACAACACCCGCACTCCAAACTTCCACAACTTATAAAATGATGAAATTTTCAAGTAGGGTCATCAAATCTAATTTATTTTTCATGTCCCCAGAAGAATTAGATGAACTTTACCAAATGAAAAATCATTGCAGGTTCCACCTTGCAGAACTCTGCCTGCAGACCATTGTGTCCCTAAGGCTGTTTCATACAACAAAGCCCATATGACATTCCATGAGATGGATTTCACATCATCAATCTTTGCATGAGACTAAAAGTCAGTTTGACCAAAGGAAGTAACTCCAAAATGCTCCAATTCGTATTTCCCCATGTGCCTAATGAGTTTGCATTGAAATTTCTTAATGTTGAGACCTTGTGGGAATTCCTCATCGGAACTCCATCTGTAGAAGTCCATCCTCCTTGAGTTGTTTCTAATGGAATTTAGCCTAACAAATTCCACTAGGAAAAAACCCACACCTCCTGACCTGCAAAGTTGCAAACCTTACGAATGAGCATGAAATGATGAAATTTAATAAATGCAATGATCTCTCTCAGGTGTATCGATGAATTTAAGGAAGTTTTGGCCCAATTGACATTTTTCCCTCTTAATTTGTCATGGCACTTACTACACATTCTTTGTGTAGGATTTATGGAACTAGTAGACAAACCTGCCAAGAAATATGACAAGGGAAAGAAGATTGCAAAGGCTGCCAAGGGAAAAGAAGAGAAATTCCAAATGAAGTATGAATTTCATGGAGTCGAGTGTACCTCCAAAATCACTTCCAATTGGGACAAAGTAACCGAAACAGACCTGGGCCATGTTAGCATTGATGAATTCAGACAATGGGTCCTAGATAATCCAAGGACTGAAGAGGCTCTAAGGATAAAATGAAGTGGAATTGCAAAGGTAACAAAATTTCCTCCTACCCTAATCAGCCTAGAGTTGGTCTTCACATGTAGAGAATGTTACCATGCACAGACTAGGAGGATAATCACTATAGACAGGAGAGTGTTGGCTGACTTAACTCCCATGTCGATTGGAAAGACATTTGGGATCCTATTGTTTGATAAGATGGAAGAAACTAAGAAAG
The DNA here is from genome assembly GCA_007258455.2 of Sequoia sempervirens. Taxonomy (NCBI): domain Eukaryota; kingdom Viridiplantae; phylum Streptophyta; class Pinopsida; order Cupressales; family Cupressaceae; genus Sequoia; species Sequoia sempervirens. The sequence continues at coordinate 29,578 of VDFB02283917.1, read as the reverse complement.
AGTATGTCTTGAATGTTTGGAAAGTAAACCCCACAAGGTGCAAGAGAATTGTCAACCAAACATGGTTGCTTGAGAAGAGGGGCAATGCCAACAAAGTGCCCCAGAATTTGTTCAAAAGTGATTTCATGGAAGAGGTCAATGACCTCATCATGTTGCTAAGCAGAGTAATGGGCCTCCCCACCTCCTCACTCTTTGAGGATTGGATGTTCTACTTCATGGAAGATATCCTTCAAGGAGAAGCCAAATTTCATTGGGAAAAGATCATTAGTTAAAATTTACATAATCAATTTGTTGCAGTGAAGAAAACTTAGGAGCTCTACATGACCTCCTATCTTATGTATCTTTTGGCAATAAAATTCCCTACAAAGGATTGGACTATGTTGGCACCTTTGGAACAAAGAAGGGGAAAAATCCTGTTTACAATTGCTACCCATAGCTCCAATACAAAAACTACAAGAAGGATTATAGATGGGTCAATGATGCTTTCATCATGCACATCATTTGGACCTTGTCAAATGAATATCATAAGAGAATCTCTCACAAGGTGAAGGCATTGGTTAAGGACTCCAGGTATTGGTTCATTCAGTTCCCCAAGTTTACATACATAAGAGTAGAGGGATTCTCAAGGTTCACATATCAACTACCCTAATACCCCAATGACAGGATCATTTAATTGGAGTTAACTTGGCAGCTGCGGACTTCCCATTCATTGTTACAAGACAAGATTTGAGTTGGGGTTCCATAACCCATTGTATTTGGCCTAGAAGTCTATCCATGTCTTGCTACCACATGTGGAGAGAACTTGAAGAAGGAGCTCGTGGAATACAACCTGGAGCTACATATAGAGAGAGGAGGCTTGGACCCTCTCAGGAAATTAAAGAACCAAGTTGGAAGGCAATATTCCCAATAGATCACACATTGAAGGTTTATGGGCCAACTATGATGATGACCATGAGGTTAGGAAAAGGTATTACATGAGAATGACGACCTTGAGCTTGTGAAATATATTAATTTTTCATGGTACCTAAAAAGGTGGTCAAGGAGGATAATGTTTTTGATGAAAGATACCATGCTTTAGTCAATGTTCAATTTCCATTAATTGACTAGGCTAAGCCAGAAGTCATAGATTTGAATGTTGTCACCTGTCCAGTGGAGCAGAGGACCAAAAAATGGCTCGATGATCAAATAGATCAACTGCAACAACAAGGTGTGGAGCTAACCTATGGAGAGTTAGAGGATGGCCTTGAAAGTGAGACATAAAGTGGCATTTTTACAGGTTCTTCGGAAGATCCTCCCAAGTCTCCACATGTTACCAGGTTAAGAAAAAGAAAGGATACATTAGAGAGGCAGCCCAAGCAAAAGGTCTACACCAAAAAATTAGTTGAGGGACAAAGAACACCTAAGAAGCCTAAAAGAATGGGAACCTTCATTCTTGATATGTTAGTTATTGAAGAAGGGTCTCCTCCATAGGAATAAGAAGAGAAACCACACTCTTCACCATGCACTACCTGCGTGCTCCCAACCACTACCACTACACCATCTCCCTCTACTCCTCAATCCTTGCCAATGCCATCTTTTCTCATTGTGGACATATTTGTCCATATCACTTCCACCTCTCTGACCGCTCCAATGGTTGTGCTTGTTTTCTCTTCTTCCACCACTTCTCTACTATCATCTTCCTCACTCCCACCTCCATTGGCAACTATCTCTACCTTTCCACCTTCTCTTCCTACAACCTCCATGGCACCTATTACCTTGCTGAAGACTTTTGTCTCCTATTTACAGAATGTGCCACTTCAATTCTCTGAGGTTATTTTGAACCCTCACATTAAAATTCTCATGGATCAACTTGTTGTAGCACTTCTTGTCCCTCCACCTCCTACTAACCACCTAAAATGAAGGCTACAATGTAAATCTATGAAGAGATGGAGAGGTTAAGCAGGGAACAATCCAAAGAAGTAGTGGATGTCACCAATGAGCCTGAGGACTCTGACCGTGATGATTACTATGAGCATGTGGAAGGGGGGCTAAGGATTGATCTTGATGAAGTGCCTTCAGATGAAAAGGGAAACAAATTCCCAAGGATGAAGAATTGAGTGGGTTTGACACTCGCTATGAGGTAGAGACCTCAGATCAAGAGCCTGAGGATAAGAAACATGAGGAACATGATGACATAGAAGTGAATCTGAAGGTGCATCACTCTAAGGAAGAGAAAATTGATACAAAGGTTGATGTGGATAAAATTGATGAACTCTCAGAAACTGGCCAAGATAAGGGCCTACAAAACAAAGAAGTGCCTCTAGAAGGAGAGCAAGATAAAGAAGAAGAGAATGCAAATAAGAAAGATATTGAGCCCAATCAAGAAGTTGAGATCGAGCATGTAGAAAGTGAAAGGCCAACACAAGAAGAAGATACTACTAAGGGAAATGAAGAATCATTTGAGCCAGATAAGGGGAAGATGCAAGAGGAGCAAGACAAGGAAGAAGAGAACGTTGAAAATGCTCCCAAGCATGAGGAGGTGAAACCTTCAAAGGGTTAAGAGGAAGGTAATAATGAATTCACCACTATGTCCCCAAACCATCAAATAGAAGTCCCATCATGGTTGGAGCAATAATTGAAAAGGAAATCTCTTGTGCTCTTGGAACCTAAGGCCCACTTGGAAGCAAGACTGGCTCAAACTCAAGTAAAGACACAAGAGAAGAAGAAACCAAAGATTAGGTCGCGCATCACAATAGATGCTTCAGGCTCTAGGATATTATAGGTGGCCACCCGGTGACAGATAAAGATGTTGATACTCTTCATGCTCGGACTATTAAGTAACTACTATCAATCTAGGCCCCACTTCCAAAGCCCAAAAGATTGATGAATTTTAGGGGTTTGTTTCTATAATCCTCCAATAGATGAATAAGGATCAATCCATGAAGTGGGAGCTAAAAGCGCAAGTGGTAGAATTAACTACCTTTATACAACAATGGACAACATCCAGAGAGGAAGCTCCAATAGAATTTCCAGTTCCTACCCTAATATCAAAGAAATAAGTCAATAGGGTGAAAATTAAAGGATGAAGAACTAGACTGAGTCCACCTTGGACTGGTTTAAAAGAGTCATGGACATGGGCGACAAAGGCATCCATTATGCAGTTAGGATGCATAATCACTACTTGGTCTTGTGGAAGGAAGTTGAGAAGGAAGCTGGCACATGTAAAGATTTACCTAATCTTTATAGGATCACATTTCCCAAGGTACAAAGCATTCTAAAATTATCTATGGAAGTTTTGGAAAAGGAACTAGCCTTGTTGAAGGAGGATCACGTCCTGCTTGATAATTGGTCAATCAATCTTGGATTTAGAAAGGGAGTCCTAGAGAAGGAACTAGCCACATTGAAGGCTATTCATGATTGTGTTGCCACCCACTTGGTTGAAGCCAATAATCTCCCAAAATTGGTGACGGGATATAAGATTCCATCATTGGAACTAGATCGAGAAGTGATGAAACGAGAGTTTCACAAAAGGATTGAATAGGGAGCCAGTGACGATATGTCGACAGATTTTATGGATTTTGCTGTGTGGGATTTCTCTGAGTTAGAACAAATGATCAAAGCAAGGGATACATGTGTGAAGCACTATGATGAAATGGTGGATGATTTCAAGATGATTTCCTTTAGAATCACCAAATCTGACTTCACAGAGTGGGATAAACTTCAAGTTATTATAGGAAAGTTTTTTTATTATGCTTCATTGCAAAAGGAGGCTATAAATCCCATAATAGATGATGAATACTTGTTAAAGGAGCTAAAATACAAAGTTAGATACAAGAAAAAATAGGATAGAAGACAAAATAAGGAAAAATAAAAAACAACCTATTTTATATTGTAAATTTTGTACTCATTCTATGATGTGAAAGCCCTAAGTTAGAATGAATCTGGACCATTCATTGTAAACTGATCTTGACCATTCATTCTACTTTTTGAAAAAAATAAATAGGGGTATCCTCTCAATTTCAAAGGGAGAGATGAGTAGTTGTGTAAAGGCACTCCACAACAATATATATATAGAAAAGCATTGAAGTTAATGGCTTCTTTGAGTTTTCTCATTGTTTTTGCATGATTCAGCCTCCGTATGTTTAATTTAGTTTGCTTATTTTCTATTTAGTTTATTTCTAGCTTGTTAATTGATGTTCATCTTTAATAGTGATTGTATGTTGTAGTATTTGATGCACTTCTAGCTCATACTTTTAGTAATTTATTGATGATAAATTGATGTGCAAAGTTAGTTTGAGCTCCTTTGTATTCTACACCTAAGTTCAACTATTTATTCATGCTAAATAGGTGAATGGCACAATCTAAAAATCTGCAAAGAACCTTAGAAGATTGCACTAGTTTTGTTATATTGTAGATGATTCTTGGTTAAGCAAAACTCAATTTGTGGAGTCTGTCTACTATAATGTTTTCCATTATTACTATTTTTTCATAGTTTTAAATTTAAGATAACTTCTAAACCCTTTAACATTTTGTCATTTCTTTAAAATCTAAGTTTAACACAAGTTCAAAGAATCACTACATAGCTAAATCTAATGACTGAAGCAAGTTTCAGACTATTGTCCTAACATTTGTTGTCACTATTCACAATTTCTAGAACTATGAAACTTTGTTATAGACCCAAAAATTTGTTACAAACCCAAAACTTCCATGTTTTGTGAACCATAAATCCCCCTTGTGATTACCAGCAAATCACACATCATAAACTAAGTTGTTTTAAGCACTGTCATGACCAGACATCTGAGAGACCTTGGGGTGATTTTCTAAAACTTAGTTACAAATTTTTACCTTTCAAGAGAGACATTACGCTTGTGTTTTTTTTCGTGTTGAGAAGTGCAAAAACACCCATAAACAACATGCAAGGATGAAAATTAGATCAAATCTATGAAAGGAGAGTTGAGGTAAATTGAGAAAATCAAACATGGGAACTAGTCCCAAGACCAACAAACAAGAATGTGATAGGAACTAAATGGGTTTTTGGGAACAAGTTGAATGAGAAAGGAGAAGTTATTAGAAACAAGGATACGCTTGTGTAAAGGCTACTCACAAGTTGAAGGAATAGATTTTGAAGAGAATTTTGTAAGACCTCAAATTATATCAGATGGATGTAAAGTTTGCATTCCTAAATGGTGAGTTAGAAGAAGAGGTATACATTGAATAATTGAAAGGTTTTCAATTATAAAAAGATTCTAATATGGTATGTAGCTTGAAGAAAGCATTGTATGGACTTGAATAGGCTCCTAAAACTTGGTATGCAAGATTAGATAGGTACTTATTGCAACATGGACTCAAAAATGGTATTGCAAATAACAAATTTTACTTCAAGGTTGAGAGAGATCAAATCTAGCTTGTGGTTGTGTATGTTGATGACACAATTAATGGAGGAAATGAGGTAATGTGTAATTTTTTTCAAAGGATATGCAAAATGAGTTTTAAGTGTCAATGTTTGGGGAGATGACTTTCTTCCTTAGGATACAAATAAATCAATCAAAAAAAGGTATATTCATTTCACACTCAAAATATGTTAAGGAAATGCTAAAGAAGTTTAGAATGGATGACTCTAAATCAATATGTACTCCCATGGTTACTAGTTGTAAATTGAGAAAAAATATCGATTCTCCTAAGACATATTAGACCAATTATAAAACCATGATTGGTGGATTATTATATCTAACTACAATTCAATGGTGATAGATGGATATAAATTAGATGAACCTTCTTGCAGAGAAGAAGAAGAAAAAGCTAAGGAACAAGAAGTACAAGATGAAGAGGAAGAAGCTCTAGAAAAGACTTCTAAAACCCCTAAATATGTGAAGATGAATCATTTTGAAGAAAAAATCATTGGAGAAAAAAGGAAAGGTGTGCTGACAAGAAGGAAATTTTTTGAAGAGGTAAATTTGTGTCTACTTTCTAAAGTTGAACCTAAAATAGTGATTGAGGAATGCAAAGATGAATGTTGGATGAAAAAAATGGAAGAACTTATGTAGATTGAGAAAAATATGATTTGGGAACTTGTCCCAAGCCCAGAAAACAAAAAAATAATTGGATCTAAGTGGATGTTTAGAAAAAAACTAAATGAGAATGGAGAAGTGGTAAGAAACAAGTCAAGGCTTATGTGTAAAGGCTATGCACAAGTTGAAGGAATAGACTTTGAGGAGACATGTGCTCTAGTAGCTAGAATGGAAGCAATCAAGATTTTCTTGGAATTTGTAGCACATAAGTACTTTAAAGTTGATCAGATTGATGTGAAGTCTTCTTTCTTGAATGGAGAATTGGAAGAGGAAGTATACATAGAATAACTAGAAGGATTTTAGTTATCAAACAAACCTAATATGGTCTATAGATTGAAGAATTCATTGTATGGATTGAAGCAAGCTCCTATAGCTTGATATGTAAGGTTGGATAAGTATTTGATACGATAAGGATTCAATAAAGGTACTGTAGATAGTAACCTTTACTTTAAGGTTGAAAAATATCAAATATTGATTGCAATGGTGTATGTTGATGACAAAATTTTTGGAGGCAATGAAGCTATATGCAAGAAGTTTTCAGAAGAGATGCATAAAGAGTTTGATATGTCAATGTTTGGGGAGATGAATTTCTTCCTTCGGCTACAAATCAATCAAAAAAAAAAAGGCATATTCATTTCACAATCAAAGTATGTCAAAAAAATGTTGAAGAAGTTTGGAATGGAATAATCCAAAATAATATGTATTCCTATGGTTATTGGTTACAAATTGAGCAAGAATGATGAATCCCTAAGGCTGATTAGAGCAAGTACAAATCTATGATTGGTGGACTGCTATATCTAACCTCTACTAGACTAGATATCATGCATGTAGATTTTGTGTGGCTAGATTTTAAGAAGATCCTAGAGAGGTCACATGTTGTAGCAGTGAAGAGGATATTAAAATACCTAAAATGCACTATGAATCATGGCTTGTGGTATCTAAAGGATACTAATTTCACATTGACTGCTTACATAGATGCAAATTGGGTTGGTCGTGTGGATGATATAAAAAGTGCAAGTGGTGGTGCATTCTTTCTTGGATGTAGATTGGTATCATGGCTAAGTAAGAAACAAGATTTAGTTTCCTTATCTATTGCTAAATTTGAGTACATTTCAGCAACATCTTGTTGCAAGCAAGTGTTGTGGATGAGGAAAACATTGAAGGATATCAAAATACTAGTATGATGAGCCTATTTATATCTTTTGTGACAATAAAAGTGCAATAAACATTTCAAAGAATCAAGTGATGCATTCAAGGACAAAACATATTTCAATCAGATATCACTTTCTAAGAGAGAAGGTTGTGGAGAATGAAAGGAAGCTTGAATATGTGCCTATGAAGGATCATATTGCTAACATATTCACTAAGGCTCTTCCTGAGGATACTTTTGAGTATCTCTAGGAGAAGTTTGGGGTTATTTCCCTTCCTTCTTTGAACTAGATGCATAAGGAGATGCATCAGTCTAGTGGATCTCAAGATCTATCCTTATTCTAGACTAATGTTGGTGGCTACCTCTTAGGGGGAGTAGGTAGTGGTGTTGCAAATTGTTGTAGATTGGTGTGTGCTCCTAAGGGGGAGTATTCAAAATAGTAAAGGAAATATGATGTTGAGAAATTGTAAGTAGGTTGTTTAATAACAAAGGGGGAAAATAATGAAAAACATTTTGTCCTTTGCCATTGATGTCAAAGTGACAGAGAGTATCATGTGAAAAAAAATTCATAAACATGAGGGAGAAGAGTCATGTGAAAAGGAATAAGTAATAAGGGGGAGAGATTCGAGTGAATCATGTAAGTGGGAGATGAGTAAAGAGAAAAGAAAAGGAAACAAGTATGTTCAAAGTTGTAGTGTCTTTGATGGTTTTTCACATCATGTGTTTCCATCAATGACAAAAGGGGAGATCATTGCAAGTATGTGCAGATTGGTGTTTTCATTGATGTCAAAAAGCATGCTTTTTCATTGGTGTCAATTGAATGTGTTGAAGGAGATTGGTGTTGAAGATGAACAGTTGGTGTTGTCTATGCTTTGATTTGTTGCATTATGAACATTGTCATTAGTTAAAGCTATTGGTGTTAACCTCTGGTGTTGCTTTGATAATCTTATATCTATGGATCTATTAGTGATGAAAATGTTGTGGATGCATCTCTGGTGCTTGGTTCCAAGTTATTTTGAGAAAATTTGATAAAAAAGGAAACAATGAGTTGCAGTGTTGTTTTGGGTTACATAGAGATTGTTTGGTTTTGATCTGCATTTCTTGTAGGTTGAAGATTTGCCTATGTGATTCAAATATATTGTTGAGAGGTGTTCAAAGATGTTATATTCAATAAATGGCATGTTGGATTGTCGTATAATAGAAGTTGTGTTCACCAGTGTGTGACTGTGCATTGTAGAGGTGTCTAGGATAAATGTTTTTGCTTTACATTTCTCTGTAGTTATGCTTTAGGTCTTGCAATTCTAAAGGTGTGTTGATGGTGTTGGTAGTTTACCTCAATCAAGAGGTTTTGAATTTTGGTGCTTCAAAATATAGTTTTTCAAGTAATAGTGTACGGAAGAGTAGTTTGAGTGTGTTGGGTTTGTACATTCTTTAGGTGGAAGTTGTGGCTAAGGCATTTATTGGATTTTAGGATGTTTGAGGAATATTCTATAACGTGTTCAAGCATGGTGTTTGGTTTGCAAGTCATCCTTGGGTTTGATGAATCATGTACTTAAATGTTTAATTGTGTTTGCACAAGTAATGACCAAACTAGTGTTTAGACTACATGCAAATGATAAATATTGTTTGTGGTAGTGTTTGGTTAAGTGGTTTTTTTTATTCGGGACCCAATTAAGTTTTGATGTGGTTTGCATTCACTTCTATCCACCATGGAAGTGTTTTTATGCCGACCTAATTTCAATTTGCACATTTGAGGTGCATTGCCAACTTTGGAGAGGTTTTCAAGGTTGAGGACGTTATAAGTATGAGTTGAATTATTGAAGGAGATCAAGATAGATGAAAAGTGTGAAGTGTGTGATGCGAAATTGAGTAGAGCAGTATAAAATTTCAAGTGTTGGATTACTAGATGTAGTGAGAAAAAAATGTCTACAATTATTCTGTAGACACTGAAAAATCCTAAATGATATCATGCACTCAAATCAGGTATACTAACATCATTTCCTCTTAAAACCCATTCTCTTTTCGCTTAATTGATTAAATTATCCTAACTATTTAATTAATTGTATCATTTTCATCTATTAACCTAATTCATTTAATCAAGTTAATTCCTCCCTTTCACGCTAACATTTTGTCTCATTAAATTAAATAAATCAAAATATTTAATTTAAATCCCTAAATCTTCTTATTTAATTAAATAACCCTAAGTTATTTAATTAAATTCCATTTCACCTTTTCCATTTTATTTAATGAATATCATTTTAATTCTTCTAATCCCCCTGATTGTATAATTAACATTGTTTAATTGTTAATTATTAACTAATCTATTTTCCCTCCCACTTGCAAGGGAATATTCTAATTGAATATTCCTCCTTTGCACATTCCTCCAAAAGGGGAATATTCTCATGGAATATTCCTCCACCTTTTGCACAATTAAACTTTGTTTTAATTTGCAAAATATCTTTCTTCCTCACCCATGGGAATATTTTGAAGGATATTCTCTCTCCTCCAATCATTTGAAAAAAAGAATATTCTCACTTAGCTTCATGTGCAAGTTAACTTGAAACTTCTTTTGCAAGTTAACTTTTGACCTCTTGTACATGTCAAAAGTGTGCTTGTTTGAAGAAATGAGAGCCCTTCATTAAATCCCATCTTGCATTCTCACTCGTTGATGAGAATCCATGATCCATGCCTCCAATTTCCTCCATCCTTGACTATTGATTATCTTTTTCAATCTCAACCCTTCATTTCTCTTTTGCTCTCCTATAAATAGTTCTCTATTTCGAGACAAATGGATCCATCTTTCAAAAAGAAAACTTATTTTTTTGAAATCACTCACACTCTATTGGTAAAACAAGGATAAACAACTAAGAGGGGGGGTAAATAATTTGTCACATGAATTTAAACTTTTCCTAATCTTAACTTAACCTTAATCTTAGATCTGATGAATAAGAAATTAACCACAAGGAATTAACACATCAGAGAGACAAAGAACACAAAGATTTTTACATGGAAACCCTGTTAGGGGGAAAACCACAATGGATGTTAGTCCACAAGATTATACTTTGCTAAAAGTATAATGATAAATAATAAGGGGAATGCACATGCATTCAAACAAACTACCTAGAGCTCACTTCTCAATTAAAAAAGGGGCTCACTTCCCAAAAGAGATGGATTAGAAATCCAAAGGGTATGAACTAAGAAAATAGCTTTTGCACAAGCCTGATTACATTTCCAATTAAGCTCAAAACTTCTTCGCACTTCGCACAATCTTCTTCACACTCTGCTCTGCAATCAAATGATATTCACACATACACACATAGGAGCACATGAAGCATCCACTTCATCAATGAACTAATCACCCTTATATATCCGCTACATGAGATTCCATCACTACTTCATCGACCAAGAAAATAAAATATATTTGTAATGTCGGCCCAGATTTACAAATAAAATTTTAATGCAAATCCACCAAGGTCAGCCACAACATAGTGGAGACCCAAATTAACATTTCCAATGCAGAAAGACTTTAATTAATTTCACCTCAAAGATCCACAACATGCTACAACCAACATGTCGGCCAGAAACATGAAAAATCAAACATGTGCAAGAAAATATCTTCATCCACAATCTCACCATTGATTTGGATGTACCAAAAAGATAGATAATGATCTAGAGACATTTGAGAGCACCAAGAAATAACATAGAAACATCCATAACAACTGAGATAACCAAAATCACACAATCTTAATTCAGGAACACTACAGAGACCAACAAAACACTGTCAACCACAACATACTCAAAACTTCACATGGACCTCTGAAACTTCTGGCAGATGATCTAGATAACTAGAATCACACAATCTTCATCCATGAGTTGGGTATATGCAGGATCATGATGGGCCGAAAAGTGGCGATATGATGGGTTTTTGTAGGGTATGTGGCTGAATTTTTTTTAATCAAAAAATGATGAAACAAAAAGGGTTTTTAAAAGAGATTCTCTACTTTCCACCAATATAAATTATGCTTTACTTTGAATTTAATAAATAATAATTATTTATTTTATATTTGAATTACAATTAAAGTCTTGATTGACAGACTGATTGAAAAAAATTATAGCTTTCAAACGGTATCACATCTTTTGAATCCAAAAAATGTGTCACATTCTATGCTTCACATACTATAGGATTAAAAAAAAGAATCAAATTTCATGAATTTTTGACCAAGTTAAGGTGGTTAGACATACGAGTTTTTTTTTTTTATAAAATTTTAATAAAAATTCATAATCAATTATTTACTTGGAAAAAGATTTAAAAAATATGCATCACATCGAGACATGAGTCCTCTACTTCTATCTAAAATCTTATAAAAAAATATTATCATTTTATTGTGGTTAGGGTGGTCGATAGACACCTACTTCTTATTTTTTCCCTAAAATTTAAGTGCTACTGCATTGAAATTTCAAATTTTCACTATATAGATTTTTTTTTAAACAAACCTAGTAGTTTAAAAACTACATTCAATTTGGTACAAATTCTATTCTTGCATATTTTTTAAATAATATAGATAACTTATTCAAAATTTTATGTAAAGTTTCCTAACTTTGATTTTTCTAATTTTTTTGCCACTTAAAGGCCTATTTTTTCCATGATGATCCTGCACATACCCAACTCACCGATTAATGTGGACATACCACAAAGATAGAGAATGATGTAGAGACATCTAAGATAACCAATAAACAACAGAGAAACATCTACAAAAACTGCGATAACCAAAATCACACAATCTTCATTCAAGAACACTGATAGAGACCTGCAAAACACTATTAGACCACAACATACTCAAAACTTCACGCGGACCTCTGAAAATTTTGGTAGATGATCTAGATAAACTCAACAATAAAATATTTAATCCACATTAGCTAATCTTCAATGTACAGAACAAGACACCATCATGACCTGCACAGTTCCACTAGGAACACATAACACTTTCTCTTACAATTTTCTCAATATCCTCTACATATACAACAATTGATACACCAAATGCTAATAGTGTTGACATCAATGACAACTAAATATTAGCAACACATCCACAACATCCAACAATCTCCCCCTTTGGCATTGATGGAAACATATGATGTGAAAAATACCATCAACCCAATAGACTGACTTCTTCTGCACTTCTCCTCTCAATTGAAATTCTCTCCACAAATATTTTTCACAATGCACTTCTACCCCTTTGATATTAATGGAAAAGGTAACAACAAAATTTCCATGCACATGCTCTAAACCACATATCTACACATTTGACTACTCCCCCTAAGTAGCAGCCACAAAAACATCAATCCAGATCAAAGTATAGCAATGAAGCTCATGGATTGATGCAAGCAAATGCATCATTTAGTTTTTATCAAGAGGGTTAATTACCCCTAGTGTTCCTCTAAGATACTCAAAAGTATCCTTCGGAAAAGGCTTAGTAAATATATCTACAATTTTTTCTTTGGTAGGAACATACTCCAATATGATTTCTTTCTCATTCACTTTCTCCCTCAAGAAATGAAACTTGATTGATATATGTTTAGTCTTGGAGTGTAGTATCATATTCCTTGATATATTTATTGCACTTGAATTGTCATAGTATATGGCAATAAGCTCTTCATATATCCCCCTGATATCTCTTAGCATCTATTTGATTCATACCACTTGAGCACAATTATGGGCAACAACTATGTATTCTTCTTTAGTAGTAGATAGAAAAATTGACTTTTTCTTATTACTCAACCAAGATACTAGTTTCTTCCCTAGGAAGAAGGTACCACCACTAGTACTTTTCTTGTCATCTACATCACCAGTCCAATCCACATCAGTGTATGCACACAAAATGAGATCATCATCCTTTGGATACCAAAGTCCAAAGTCAACTATTCCTTTTAGATATTTGAAAATTATTTTGACAACAGTCACATGTGATTCCTTTGGATCAGCTTGAAATCTAGCAACCATACATACAACATTCATAATGTTTGGTCTAGTATGTGTCAAGTAGAGCAATCCACCGATCATTGACCTGTACTAAGTTTGATTTTCCTTTGGAGAATCATCATTCTATGTCAACTTACATCTGGTTACCATGGGAGTACCGAAAAGTTTGGAATCATCCATTCCAAACTTCTTCATTAGTTCTTTCACATATTTGGACTGAGATATGAAAATCCCCTAGTCCAATTGTATAATTTGCAATCCTAGAAAGAACTTCAACTCACCAATCATACTCATCTCAAATTCACTCTTCATCTCATCAACAAAATTTATACATAAATTATCATCTCCTCCAAAAATGATATCATCAAAAAAACTTCTATAATCAACTCCTTATCATGATCTAACTTGAAGTATAATTTTCTATCAACAATACCTTAAGTGAATCCAAGCTTCAGTAAATATTTTTCCAATCTAGTGTACCAGGATTTGGGGGCTTTCTTAAGTCCATACAGACCTTTATTCAATCTGCAAACCATATCTCCCTTATTTGTTAACTGAAATCCATCTGACTGTTCAATGTACACTTCTTCTTCTAGTTCTCCATTCAAAAATATATACTTCACATACATTTGATAGAATTTATAATTCTTGTGTGCAAAAGAAGCAAGAAATAATCTCATAGCTTCAATTCTAGCTATAGGGGCAAAGGTTTCTTCAAAATCAATACCTTCCATTTGAGAATAACCTTTACATACTAGTCTTGCTTTATTCTGGACCACTTCACCTTCTTCATTCAACTTGTTTCTGAATACCCTCTTAGTACCAATCACATTTTTTTCTTTAGGCTTAGGAACTAGTAGCCATGTGTCATTCTTCTCAATCTATGTCAGCTCTTCCTTCATGGCTTCCAACCAGTGTTCATCTTGATAGGCTTCAGTGACACTCTTAGGTTCAATCTTGGAAATTAGATAATATTCTTTTGCAATTTTCTTCTAGTTTGCACTCCTTTACTCTTATCTCCTATGCTTTGACTTTCAAAATGATTCAACTTTACATACCTTGGAGTTTTGGGACTTTCTTGGACTTCTGACTCTTCTAATATTTCTTCTACACTTGCACTTATCTGTGCCTATGCACTTGTCTGAGCTTCTTGATTGACTTGATTTATTGGAAAAAATTGAGGTTGCTTCACCGGAACATATGGAATAATCGAAAGTAGATTCAGTGTATGAGTGTTCTTCCCTTGACTTGTGTTGTCTTCATCTGAATCATAGTTGCATCATCTGGATGATTTGACAGAGTCTTCATCAACTATGACATTTTCACTCTCAACCATCTTTCTCAGTATTTTGTTATAGCACCGGTATGCCTTGCTCTTAGTGGAGTAACCTAGGAAGATCCCTTCATCACTTCTAGCATCAAATTTTCCTATATCATCATCTCTCTTGATATAACACTTGCTTCCAAAAATCTTAAAATACTTAACTAGAGGCTTGTGACCAAACCATAACTCATAAGGGGTCTTACCATAATTTCCATTCACATTTACCCAGTTCAAGGTATACATAGCAGTGCTTACCACTTCACTCTAGTACATCTGAGACACATTTCCTTCCATCATCATGGTTTTGGCAGCATCCAAAATTGTTCTATTCTTTCTCTCTACAACTCCATTATGTTGAGGGGTTCAGGGAGCAGATAACTATCTTTTAATTCCATGATCTTCACAATAAGAGTTGAACTCCTTAGAAATGAACTCACCACCTCTTTCAGATCTCAGGCACTTGATTTCCAAACCTTTTTCATTTTATGCCATAGCCTTGAAACATTTGAATTTCTCCAGTGCTTCACATTTTTCTCTCAAAAAGGAAACCCAAATCATTCTAGAGTAATCATCAATAACCGACATAAAATACCTTTCTCCATGAATACTTCTAACTCTAGAGGGACCAAAAATGTCAGTATGTAGCAACTCTAGCAAATTATTTGAATGAAACTGTTTTCTCTTGAAAGAGACTCTAGTTTGTTTACCCATCAGACATTCCTTGCAGATTACATTAGTAGGCTTCACTAATCTAGGCATATCTCTTACTGCTTGAGTAGAACTTATCTTGATAATGTTTTCAAAGTTTACAAGACACAATCTCCTATTCCAAAACCAACTTTTATCTACTTGAGCAATCAAACAACTTCCACTAGCAGTATTCAAGTGAAAAATGTTACCTTTTGTTTGTTTTCCTATTGCAATCATGTTCTAAAAAATTCCACGTATCTTGCATCTTCCATATTTGAACTAAAGATCATATCCCTTGTGAACCATCTGTCCAACACTCAACAAGTTGTACTTCAGGCCTTCAACATAGAGTACATCATCAGTGTTGTCGTTACCACCAAGGCAAATAAATCCTCTACCACGAATCACACCAAAATTGTTATCTCCAAATCTTACAACCCCACCGTTATACTTCTCTAGACTCACAAATTTGCTTTTATCACCAGTCATATGATGTGAGCATCCACTATCAATGACCTAGTCATCTTTTTATTCAACTTGAGTTGCAAGAGCTTTTTCATCTTTAGTAGATTCGGTAGCCACAAGATTATTTTCAATGGTAGCAATGAAATCCCAATCATCTTCTTTTCCATAATCTTTATCAGAATCATCATCAGTCACTACTTCTTCAACAAAGTAGCATCTCTTTGGGAATCTAAACTTCTTAGGCTTAGATCTAGGAACTCTTTCAAGGTCCATCTTGATGCAAAATAACCTATTTTACTACATGAAAAACATTTAATAGGTAATACATTTTCATACTTACCTTTTCCTCTCCCTTATTTCTTTACAACTAGTGCTTCCAATTCTTCTATCTCTCTTTCTTTATCTTCAAGTTGTTTCAGTTATTCATCATACTTGGATACCTTCTTGGAACTCTCTCCCTGACTACATCTATGCTTGTTACTTCCGAATATAGTAGCCTTGAATGCAGATTCAGTCTTCGGTGTAGATTCACCAAATTCACTTATCTCAAAAGTAGCAAGCTTCCTGATCAGCGCATCTCTTGTCATCTTGTTTACTGATATGAACTCTTCAATAGCATGAACCTTCTTTTTTTAGGAAGGAGGAAAGGATCTGAGAATTTTAGCCACAATTTCATCCTCATCCACAGAACCACTGGCACATGTAATACCCATCACTATCTCATTTACTCTGCATAAAAGAAGTGATATTTTCATCTTCACCCATCTTCAGATTCTCATACTTTCCTTTCAAGCTTTGTAGCTTAGCCATCTTCACCTATGCATCTCCTTCATACAAAGTTTCTAGTTTTTTCCAAATCTCATGAGCTGTCCATAGACCTACCACATTAGCCATGTTTGAATTTGTTAGGGCGCTCGTCAAAGCTTCAATGGCCTTGATATTACTTTCAATATCTTTGATCTCATCAGTAGTAGAGGGACCATTCTAAGGAATAGTATATGGATCTATTGTAATCTTCCAAAAGGTAAATCTAATATACCTTAAGTGACATTGCATCCTAACCTTTTACAGTGAATAGTTAGTGCCATCAAATCTAGGACTATCCTTCTTGAATGTTTCCATCCCGGATCACCTCAAGCTATTAGATTTCTTCAAAGGAAATAGTTTTGATACCAATTGTTGGAAAAACAAGGACAAACAATTGAGAGGGGGGGTGAATCAGTTGTCACAAAAATTTAAAATTTTCCTAATCTTAACTTAACCTTAATCTCAGATCTGATGAATAAGCAATTAACACATCAGAGAGACAAACGACACCAAGATTTTTACATGGAAACCTTGTTAGGGGAAAAACCACGATGGATGTTAGTCCACAAGATTATACTCTTCTAAAAGTATAACAAGAAATAATAAGGGGAATGCACATGCATTTAGGCACATTGCCTAGGGCTCACTTCCCAATAGAGTTGGATTAGAAATTTAGAGGATATGAACTGAGAAAATAACTTTTGCAGAAGCCTGATTACAGTTTCAATTAAGCTCAACACTTCTTCACACTTCACACAATCTTCTTCACACTTTGCTCTTCAATAGAATGATATTCACACATACAAACATAGGAGCACATGAAGAATCCACTTCATCAATGAACTAATCACCCTTATACATCTGCTACATGAGATTCTATCACTACTTCGTCGACCAAGAAAATAAAATATATTTGCAATGTCAACCCAAATTTACTTGTAATAAAATTTTAATGTGAATCCACCAAGATCAGCCACAACATAGTGGAGACCCAAATTAACATTTCCAATGTGAAAATACTTTAATTAATTTCACATTGAAGATCCACAACACACTACAATCAACATGTCATCCATAAACATGAAAAACCGAACATGTACAAGAAAATATCTTCATGCATGAGCTCGTTGATTAATGTGGATGTACCACAAAGATAGAGAATGATCTAAAGAAATCTAAGAGAACCAAGAAACAACAAAGAAACATCCACAACAACTAAGATAACCAAAATCACACAATCTTCATTCAGGAACACTAACAAAGACCAACAAAACACTGTCAGACCACAACATACTCAAAACTTCACGCAGACCTTTGAAAATTCTGGTAGATGATCTAGATAAAATCAACAATAAACCATTTAATCCACATCAACAAATATTCAACATACAGAACAAGACACCATCATGACCTACATAGTTTCACTGGGAACACAAAACACTTTCTCTTACAATTTTCTCAATATCCTCGACATATACAACAATTGATACACCAAATGCTAATAGTGTTGACAAAAAATGACAACCACATATCAGCAACACATCCACAACATCCAACACACTCACACTCATATTTAGCTTAGATTTAGTATATTTTAGTTTAAATTAGTGGCATAGTAGCTTAGCTTCCATTAATAGCTTCCATAATGCATCCATTTAGCTAATTAGGTAACTAGGTTTTGAATCTTTTTAGTTTAAATATCATTTAGATTAGCTTAGCATTTGTATATCTAAATCATTTTATCATAAATCATGTTAGATTAGCTTTTGCATCATGTTCATTTAGATTAAAATCATGTTGTTATACACATCTCACAACTGTTTCATCGATTCTCTTTAATAGAATTGATTGAAAGAAGCTCACTGATCATGGGATTGGGAAAGGGCCACTTTCCCACATCAACACAAGACCACTCCCAAAATGGGATAAGTTTCGAATGGGTTAGAGTAGACATTTTAAACATTTCGTAATTTAGAATGTTTTGTTTTAATGAATGTCTAGTTTAACTCCAATTTGATTGATCATATTTAGATTGGGTTTAGTGTCGTTGTTATGCTTTGATTCTTCATGGATCAAGTGTAATTGGCCCATACTATTCCGACCAAACACATTCTAGTGCTAGGAGGGAAAAACCGATCGAATTTAATCAATTTCTATCTTGAATTTTTTTTTTTAACTTTTGCAAGATAAAGCGACACCCAAAACAATTTCAGCGACGCCTTTGTTAGGCATCACCATACAACGATGATATTGTTACCTCAAACAAAAATTCTTATTTAATAACTCAATGTTGATTAAATCAAATGTCAATGCTAATAATTTTTAGAGGTATCAAAATTTGTAAACATCGATGCACCCCAAAGAGAGACGCTATCATTATCACTAGTTTCTCTACAAAGTGATGTCAAAATTCACCTGAGTGACGCCCTAGTTGACTAGAGCGATGCTATCATGAATAGTGATGCTCAAATCTAGTAAGAAATTTGATGATCATTTTGCAGCATGTGTTTTAATTTTTTCACTTCACTAGATTACTAGCATGCCTCTAATGTTGTTCTAGTTTTTAGACTAACGGGGTTTTGCAAGATTGGATGACACAAAGGAAAAGTGAAGAAGCATTGTCATCTTAATAACTTATGATTGTAATAAGAATTTGATGCTTTGGGGAAATTATAACCCAATTTCTTATGCTTTTTAATTTTATGCTTTAGGACCTCACTAATTCTCATTTGGGTTTAAAACCAACGCTCAAACAAGACTAAAATTGAACCCTCATTTCATCATTGTATTCTGGGTTTTAAAATTAAACAAGGAAACTTAACCTTTCGTTTGGTACATAAAGTGAATTCATCTTAGCTTTAGAGGGTAAAATTAATGAGTGTTTTCTTTTATGTGAAGTGTGTATCCAATCCCATTGTGCTTTGTGCAATCTTGGGTGAATAGAAACACTCCAAGTGTATTTCATTGTTTTTGTGCACTTATAGTATGTATCCACTCCCCTTTCACTTCATGTGTTCTTAGGTGAAGATAAATACTTAAGTACACCTTTATTCTTTGTGTCACCCTTAAGAGAGGACTTACTATGAGACACACCCCACAACAGGAAACTCAGGAAAGTTCTTGCAAGCATGTTTACTGACAAGCTATATTAAAGGTTGGTAAATCATGATACAATGCTTTCTATCCTAGACTGTATAACATACTGCACCTAGTACCATGCCTTAAGTGGAACGGGAATGGTAGTAAGAGCCTTAAGTGACATAGAGGGTGTGTATACAATTGGGTGTTTGCAGTTTGTTACTAAGAACCAAATTTTTTAGTTACCAAAAATCCTTAATGCTTGTTGGTGAAGGAACGATCATTTTGAAGCTGCCCCACATTTGTACTATTCATTGTTGAAATAGAAGAATCCTTAGGATATTTGGATCTTTAGGATTTTTATATTTGGTGGTCCTAAGAAGTGTGTGTCGTGGAGGGGAGCCAGTGTCACATATCTCTAACTATTCACAATGCTTAGTGTTTGGAGAAATCTGAGTGGGGATTCAACAAGTAGTATCTTTTGAAACTAGCATGGTACATGCTTGTGAGTTGATTAAATACTTTGCTTGGTTATAAAATGTGACAAAACAAACATTCACAATCTTCCTCAAAATTTCAAATACTTTGGCCTAAAAATGGATACCTTTTGAAATAGAATTGATATTAATGCTTGTCTATCCTTAGAGATTTCTAAATATCTTGACTTATATCTCAATCCATATTTCCCAAAGACAACAGATGCAATTATGGCTTCAACCTCATGAATTTCACAAAATGGACATTGTGAAAGTTATGATGTTTTTGACATAAACATTTTGTTTGAAAACTTAACCAAGACAAGTGGTTGTGGTAAAATAAACTCATTTAAGAAGATAAACTTGACAAAATTGAACCCCACATGAAGTTTGGAGACCGATTTCTCCCGTTGAACAACCTGATCTTACACCTACTATTATTCAACCGAACTTTGAACTCATTGAAGGTGAACAAACCGATATAATTAGTAGTTTGAGAAGCTTCACTTTTGACACAAAAGAAACACCAGCTCAGTGGAGAAATGCAAAAAAAATCTTAGACGAAGAAGAACAAACCAATATTGAGGCTAGAAGGCATATATTACCACCACCCACGTGGTAATATATCTTTTTTTTTCATGATCTTTAGCTTCCCTAAATGATCTCACAAAAAATCAGAATCCCCAAGAGAAGGTCTACAGGTCGTCATTTTAAACTTAGGCATCTTACTCCAAAATCTCTCAAAAAACACCTTCCAATACTTCATCAAAGTAGAACTAAGTTGCTATACCAGTTCTACAAACGTGTTTCAAGGAACAATATAAACTTATACATGTTCTTTTTTGGTCAAAACCATAGAATTTTTCATGATATTGAACCTATCTAAAACATTGGGTCTTTAGGATTTGAAAAATTTAGAGGTCTAACATATTTTTCACTACCTTGGTCTTATAAAACAAAGGTTCACTTTAGGTCAACATTGGGTCAAACACTTCATCACCCCTCCATCAAAATTTCATCCTACACTTCACCAAACTTTGCAAAAATTTCAAATACACCAACACTTATTAACTTGAACATTTATCAAACCAACCCATAACTTAGCTACTTTTCTTGTGAAATGTATCATTTTCCATGCATTTGGTCAAGTTAGTTATCATCTTTGAACTAGTCTATCTTGAAGGTCACGAGTCTACCCTAAAGATTTCCAAGTTCATAAACATCATTTATCCTAACATTGAAACATCAAACTCAAGTCTAATATGTTGTCCCAAAAAATTTGCAAAGATCACTTTCCATATCATCCACCTTTTCATCTCCCATTATCATCATTGCTCCAAAAAGACTTAGGGTGTCCCTTATATCTCAATTTGAGTCAACTAGAGAGTTCAAACATTACAAATCTCAACACAACTCTCCCATAGGTGACCCAAAATTTATGGTAAATACAAGATCACAACACAAGAGAATCATGGAGAAAACCAAAGTCACATTTACCTCAAGTGATCCAAATCATGTAGAATTTGATCTGAGAAGTCAAGTTAACCCATCACAACAACCATCATCTCCATCTGGGCCATATGAGATAAAAGACATCATACACAATCCATTTTAACTTACTAGGGAGGAAATCATGGAACATCAAGCCTTGGGAAGTGTAGCTCTAATTTCCCCATCATTTGTTGCAAAAAATTTGACACAAGGCTCCACAACTCCATCACCAGGGCTAAATCAAACATCCACTCCTAGTATTGCAACTATCCTTGCCAAGGACTTTGGTCTAACTATTCCATTTGAAAGCAACACACTTGTAGGTACACTTGATACCAATCCTCCATCCCAAACCAGTACTTGGACACCTACCTTTGGTGCTCCTCCAATTCCCGAAGATCCCCAACATCCATATAAAGACCTAAAAATTCATTACTCCACAACAACCTCCACATATTGAGGACACCCCTCTTCATCCATACCCATGAGTATTGTAAGTGTGCCCACCATCAAAGTAGTGTAGACCAAGTATCACAAGTAGATCCAAAAGGGAAAGGAAATACTCTCACACAAAGTCAACCCTTAATGAAAATAGGGACATTTCTATCCAATCCTCCAACCAATTCATCCATATCATTAGTTTCGCAAAACACCTCCTTTCCATCCATTATCAACCCATCTCCAAACAATCCCTTGGTCACGAATCCCATCAACCTAGGTAATACCTTGTTTACATCTCTAGCACAAGGAAATCCTCAAGACATGGGAGAAGGGAACCTTTTCAATCAATGGACTCAAGGTCCTAGTGTCTCATTACCATCACAAAATCAAATGAATTCATCCTTATCATTTCCCAAGGTCCCCTTTACCATGTAAAATCAATTGGTACCTCAAACTTACATTCCTTCACCTCAATCCACTATCTTAAAAGGAATGTTAAACCAAGGAAAACCCCAATCTCTCATCAACCATCCGCTATTGGCTCAAAACATCAACACCCTCAATCCATCATAGATGTCCCAACAACCAATTGATCCTACATTGCAAGCACATGCCTTAGTTTTATAGCAAGCACAACAAGCTTATCAAAAATCCATCCAACAACAACAACCACAACAAGAAGCCTTAGCATCACAACAACAACAACAACAACCAGCTTTTACAACACAACAACAAGCAACATTAGTAGCAACAACAACAACAACAAACTACCTTAGCAGCACAACAACAACAACAAACTACCTTAGCAACACAACAACAACAACAAAAAGAAGCCTTAGCAGCACAACAATAGCAACAAAAACAAGTAGCCTTAGCGACATAGCAAGTAGCACAACATCAGCAAGTAGCCTTAATGGCACATCAAGCAACACAACAACAACAACAACAACAAGAAGTAGTCTTAGCAGTAGAGCAAGCAGCCTTAGCATAACAACATTAATCTCATCAAGAAACCTTAGCATCATAACAACAACAACAGGTCCAACAACAATCCCTTATGGCTCAACAACAACACCGAGCCTTGTTAGCTTAGTAGTATGCCCAACAACAACAACAACCAAGTTCCTACTATAATCCTCAATATAACATCATCAATACAAATGAGTTAGGAACATATACATCAACACTACAATCACCTTCATAGAATCTCACACAACCATACACCCCATATAAAACCTTATCATATCAAAATCCCACATACAACTCATTCGTCATCCCAACATATGTCCCTCCACCAAACCCGCAAGATGATCTAGCATCACAATTTAAGGAACTATTCCAAGAAATGCATGACCTTTGAATGGGCAAGATAAAGAAGCCCCATACAAAAAATCTATGTCCTTATCCATTTGATCAAAATATCGCAATGGTACCATTGCCTCCCGGCTTTGAAATACCCAAATTCAATAAATACAAAGGGAGAGAAAGTCTTGTGGACCATGCCAACGAGTTTAACATCATGTGTATGGAGGTGGCCTACTTTATGATTCTTATTTCATGTGTCTCTTCCCTTGAAGTTTAGCAGGTCCTATCATGGATTGGTTTTCTCATCTACCTCCCAGTATCAAAACTTTCCAAAAAAATACCAATAAATTCATCGATCACTTCTCCTTTAACCTTAACATGGACATAAGTCTAGAATAATTGTACACTCTTAGTCAAAACAATGGAGAATCTTTCGCTAATTTCTTACAACAGTGGAGACAAAGAGCCAATAAGAGCAAGTGGCCTCTTCCTGATGAAAAAGTGGGGATTATCATACAAAGTCTAGACCCAGACCTATCCTTCCACTTGAAAATGTAGTGCATCACATCTTATGATGAGCTTGTCCCTAGAGCCCTTAACATTGAGAGAGCTCTAATCTCATTGGGAAATACCCAGGCTTACAAATACAATCACCCATCAACTAGTTCAAATGACAAGCCTCGTGTCTGGGCTAAGAGAAAGAAGGTAACAAATGATGGTGTAGTAGATGCTAAGGTAGTCCTAAGTGCTCCTAGACCAAAAAAATCAAGTTCCTAACATTCAACCAACTATGCAGCAAACAACACCTCCTCAAAATAGTTAGATCAATAACACTGAAATACGCCAAAGGCGAAACTCTAACAAGAACAAATATCCTAAATACAAGTACACATAGTTATCTGAAACCATCGAAACCATCATGAAGAAGTTGGTAGAGTCAAACTTGATAAAAATTCTCGACTTTGAAAACTACCAAGAACCTCAAGAGAAACCATCCTAGTACAATGAAAATGATCTCTGTGACTTTCACAAAATCAAAGGACACAAAATAGAAAATTGCATGAGGCTCAAAAATATTATCCAAGACCTCATAGAAAATGACACCACATATGTTGAGGTACGAGTCGAGAATCAAGATCTTAAGATATACAAGAACCCTATGCTAGATCATAAGAAAAAAAATAATACCAAAAAAGCTAAGGATTACACAAACATGTAGCATACCTATTTCAATGTGGTCATTTCCCATGATAGCGTAATCACCATTGTCACCATCAAAGTACCTAGTGTGAAGTGTGGAGTCACTACACAATGTGGAAAATTACTATCCAAGGAGCCCCATTTCATTCTAGAGCATAACCTACTTTTCCAACATCAAATCCCAACAAGTATAATCTCCTAGATCAGCTTAAGAATACCCCCACACATATATCAATCTTAGAACTATTAAGCCTATCCCCCACACATAGGGAAATCTTGGAGAAAGCTTTATCAAAATAATCCATCCCTAAGAATATTGATACAGATCAGTTTCAAGCTATGGTGGGGCATATCACTAATCATCTCCTCACCTTCTCATAACAAGACCTACCCTCACAACCATCTCATAACCGTGCTTTACACCTTGATATTTTCATTCATAAGAACAAGTTAAAAAGAGTCTTAGTAGATGGAGGTGTTGATTTGAACATTTTTACCCTTCAGTTAATCAAAACTTGGGCTATTCAAAGGATACTATTGAGAAAGCAAAGAGTACCACAATTAGAGCATATGAAAACCAAGAACAGGTATCACATGGAATCATTGCATTACCCATCCAAGTGGGACCCATCATTACAGAAACTACATACCAAGTGTTAGACCTTGATCTTCCCTATAGCATCCTGCTTTCTCGACCATGGATCCATGCCCTAAAAGTTGTAGCCTTGGCCTATCATCAATGTGTAAATTTTCCTTTCGAGGGAAGAGAGATTACTATCCATGGAGATCCTGAGCCTTTTTACTATTGCAATAATCTTAAGGCCATGTTCTATAAGATATCCCAAATACCAAAGAATTACAAAGGATCTACACCTTCTAACTCATTTGTTGACCCATCATCCCTTACATCTACCTCAACAACAAAAACACCCATTGTGTAGATTATTCCTTACATCAAAGCAATGATCCAAGATGATGGTTGTGGAAACTATAAGCTAAAGAAGAATACCTTTGTCTTAGGAGACCTACCTATTTCTCCTTAACCTCATGGGAAACCCACATCTAGCAATAAAGAGCTTGAAACCATCAAGATGGCTACTAATACCTTCACCAAGTGGGGGGATTTGAACCAATAAGATGTCAATGAGAAAGATGTCTCTAAAATACTCTATCAGGATGAACAACCTATCCCTACTCTTCCTATGGAAGATGATAAGAAAGGCTTATAGTTGATGAAGTGAATGGGATATAACAAGAACAAGAAGCTAGGACAGAATTATAATGGTTTACTAGAACCCATTATTCCTGAGAAATGACTAAAGAATCTTGGCCTAGGTTGTACTACTAGCAAGGTCACCCTTATTGTCATAGGTACTTCTGCTAAACAAGCTGAGGCTTCCTCTTGGTCACCTACATCGTGTGATACAACCTTAGATGACTTCCCCCTTGATTTTGTTGACCTCTTCATGATATCCATAACATCCTTTGCTCCAAGAAATCAACTGATTGAAATACAACTAGTATACCCACAACTTATTGACATGGACGAACAAGGACCACTAATTCTTGATTTATTCAAAAACGATGAAGTGATATTAGAATTCATGGGACTTCATGAAAAATTACCATGGGAAAATCACAAAGAAGGTTTTGACATAGAGCAAGACATATGGGTGTACTATGGGGAAATGATTGAGTCCTTCAATCACAAAATTAATGAAATGCAACTAACATGTGGATCTTTGAGTGAAAACCGCACTATGGCACTCTTTGATCCTAAAATACTAAAAAAAAAGGATGCATCTAAGGGTGAAAACCTCTCTAAAGTGCCCAATGATGAGGGATTCAATCTCCCCCTAGTGCAATGTATCCAAAGAAGTCAACAATGCTAGTAGAAAAGGTCACTCCAGTCAATGTGGGAACAAAAGAAACACCCAATATCACTTTTTATGTTCAATCCTTGCTAGATGAAGAACAGAAAATCCTAGCAACATTCCTAAAAGAGAAAAGAGCCAACTTTGCATGGTCATACATAGATATGCCAAGGCTTGACCCAAAAGTGGTTGTGCATCACTTAGTGGTCTATCCTGAAGTGAAGCTAGTAAAGGAGAAATTAAGGAAGATGCACCCTCATATAGTACTCTTGGTGAAACTAGAATTACAAAAGCTTCTTGACATTGGATTCATCTGACCAATAGATTATCCTGAGTGGGTCTCAAACCTAGTACCGATCTCAAAACCCAATGGGGGCATCAGAATCTACACTAATTTGAGAGACTTAAACAAGGCACGCCTGAAGGATAATTTCCCTCTTCCTAACATCAATCTCATTTTTTATTTAATAGTTGGGCATGAAATGTTGTCACTCATGGATGGATTTTTAGGCTATAATCAAATCATGATCACCAAGGAGGATCAACACAAAACTACATTCACTTGTCCATGGGGAACTTATTGTTGGAACATGATGCCATTTGGGTTGAAGAATGCAGGGGAAACCTATCAAAGATAAATAACCCTCATATTTCATGACATCATCCACAAAATAGTCAAATATTATGTAGATGATATTTTGGAAAAATCAAAGAAAAGAAGTGAGCACATAGAAGTATTAGGACCTATCTTGGATAGATTTGAAGAGTATAAGGTATGACTAAATCCAAAAAGGTGTGTCTTTTGGGTTACATTAGGGAAACTTCTTGGCTCTATCATTTCACAAAGATGAATAGAAATTGATCTAGAAAAGGTAAAATCTATCCTAGACATGGAACCACTGCAAACATTGAAACAAATGAGAGAATTACAACGAAGATTGCAGTCCATCAAAAGGTTTATAGCACAACTATCAGATAAATCCACCTCTTTTCATATCTTCTCCATAAAGGAATAACTTAAATGTGGGATGAGAAGTGTGATAAAGCTTTCCAGCAGATCAAAGACTACCTATTGTCATCTCCAGTGCTAATGCCGCCAATACCGAACAAACCATTGATCATGTATATCTTAGCAACATTAGCAACACTAGGAGCTCTTTTAGCACAACATGATGAAAAGAAAAAGCAAATGGCTATCTATTACATTACCAGGACTTTGGTGGTCTATGAAATGAACTATTCACCCATTGAGAAAGCATGCTTAGCAGTAGTTTTTTCTTCACAAAAGTTCATAAATTACGTGTTGTCACATCAAATCAAACTTATTGCAAAGATTGACCCATTGAAATACCTGCTATCCAAAGCAACTCTCAATGGAAAAATGGCTAAATGGGTAGTGATCTTAACTGAATTTGACATAGAATACATAGAACATAAGGAAATCAAGGGACAAGTGATCACACACCAACTAGAAGATGCACCTATCTATGCTGAGAACCCCTTGATAGCTGAATTCCCTAATTAATCAATGTTCCTTATCAACCTCATGATAGAGTGGAAGATGTACTTTTATGGATTCTTCACCCAACATGGATCACTAGTAGGTATTCTTTTCATCACCCCTTAAGGTGATTACATTCCAAATTCATACAGGTTATCATTCCCATGCACTAACAACATTGTTGAGTGTGAAGCCCTAATCACGGGTCTAAGGATAACAGTTCAATGGAAAATACAAGAGATGAAAGTCTATGGAAACTCAGAGCTGGTTATCAACCAAGTCAATGACAATTAACAAACTAAGGATGACAAGCTCACTCCTTATAAAAAGATAGTAGAGAATCTCAAAGAACTTTTCATAAACATAACTTTTGAGCAGATTTGTCACATGAACAACAAAGCAGTAGACGCTAAGGCAACAATCAGATCACTATTAGACATGTCAAACAACATCCTTCAATGTGAATTATTGGTAGAAAAACTTGGATAAGTGCACGAAGATGGTTCCCAAAAAGGAGGCTTAAGTGGCCACTTTTTTTTGAAATGAGGAAATACTAACCTTAGACGTGAAATTGAGAATAGTTACACTCAAAATTTTGAGATGGAACAAAAACAAGGATCGAAGTGCTTTGAGTCTACTTTCTAGACTACTAATTTATTTTGAAAATGGTTGAGATTAAGGGGTTCAAAAGAGGGATGTACACAAATTGGTGTTGTTTTTGTCAGAAAAAACATAACATAACAACTCTTGTATGACCCTAGCATGGTGAAATTTTTGTAGTATTTTTAAAATCGCTATGGTAGTTAGCTAATAGTATCTAGTTGATGCACAATTTTTTTGATAATTTTGTAATGAATATTTAATTTTTTACTAATTTTCTAAGTGGGCACTTCCTGAAAAGCATAATTTTGGCCATGCTCTAATTGTGTAGAATGGAGTCTAGTTTCTAAATGTAATTTATTTGAAATTTCGATGAACGGTTAATTTATAACGAAAAAAAAAACAAACATTTCTTTTTGAAAAAAAAATATGTAAAAACAAAAAAAATTATGGATGAAAGGCTTAACAATGTCAAAAAGTGAAAAAAATTACATCATTGGATAGCTAAGAGAGAACCTAACATTACCCATGTGTTCGATTTTGTCAATACTGAACCGGATGCAATCCTGATAGTGAGCATGAGCCCAATTATGTGAAAAAGTTGTAGAATTTGAAAAAACACATCTCTGGTCATTGGGAATTCCCTCCAAGCCTTTGGGTTTGCATTTTGAGGCAAATACCAATGCTAAGGCTTAGGAATTCCCAAAGAAAAATATAACACAAGCATGTTATAATGCGCTAGCATTATGTCTTAGTTTTGACATTTTTTTCCCTATCCAAGATACATGTCAAGCAAGACATAACATGCATGCATTATAACGTGCTCTCATTATGTCTTCCTTAATGTTAAATGCCACTCTATTGAATGTTTGTTGATATATTTGTATGTTTGTATGTACATGTATGCTGGTGTGTCATGTATGTATGTATTCCTATATGTATTAGTGCATGTATATTGTGTGGATGTAGGATTGTATGTACACATGTACTATGCTTGTATGTATTTATGTATGCATTTAAAGGGAGGGAGGATTTTAAGAGAGATAGAGAGAGAGAGAGTTGTCTAGGTAGGGTGGGATGGGTAGAGGGACGGGGGGTGGAAGTGAGAGTTTAAGAGAGAGGGAGTGGGAAAGAAGGGGTTAGAGTGAGGGG